>JARHVA010002383.1:2462500-2527500 GCA_037957365.1 Torreya grandis | reverse complement strand
TGGACTTTGCATGAATGACAAGCCATTTTTCAGCAAATGATAGTGACCTGGCGTTCTAAACGTACATTCTTTTTTCCTGCACATTTGTTAACAAAAATGGAGTATGAAAACCTCGAATCATTAATAATTCTTACAGAATTTGATTATTTTAGAATTGACTTAAATTTTAAAATTAATTATATTTATTTAAATATACACAATAAGATTTATCACCCTAAATCATTTTGACCAACAGTGCAAATTGGGTCATTGCAAAATTGTTTTCTTACATAAGAAAACAGACGGTCATTATTGATAAATTGTGGAGAGCAGCCCACAGTACGGGATAGAAGGCATGCGCCAAATTTTTTCCGGTATTAAACCCATTCCTTTATTGTGACAATCCCTTTCAGCAGTTGCGCAGAAAGAGCTGCAAGTATTTTCCAGATAAGAAGAAGGGGAAGTAGTGATCAAATTTGACAGATTATTTTTAATTTTAAGTTGAAGAGTACCTATAAATGTGAGAGCAATCAATCAACAATAAAATCGATTGTGTGACCCACTTTTGTTGTTGTGGATGGATTTAAACTTTGAAAAGTCATCAGACCCGCCTACTTAGGATGCCCCTGAATGGATGAATGAGACAGGCATATGATGTATTACTTGTGGTGCCAGTTCAAGAACATGAATAATGTTGTAGAATAAAATAAAATGAAAAGCAATTGATACCGGGTAGGTCAATCCTAGTAGTGACTGAGAATTAAAATTTAGTAGTTGTATAAAGTGAGTGTACATGCTTTCATTTTGAGATGGAAGGTGTGAGGTTCGGTATAGGAAAATGTTTGTATGTGGTATATAAAGATAGATTTGTTAAAATTAAATATAAATATAAAAAATCAAATTTAAATAATAAAAATTAAATAAATTATATTAATTTTTTTAAATATTGAAAATTTTTAAATTATTAATAAATTGAAAAATAAAAAAATATATTTTAATTAAATATTTAGAAATTAATATATAAAAATACGAATAAATAAAATATCAAACAATTTAACCAAACACATTAATACCAATAAGATAATATCTTCCAACTTTCATGGGAAAAACATCAATGAATGAATATTAAAATGGTTTCTCTTCATTTTGTTTATGAAGAGTAGTTTACGTGTCTCTACTTTCATTTCAATAAAGCTACTCTTCTTAAGGAAATTCGTTGTTCCACTTCCCTCGGTTTCCAATATATTTCCTTCGAAAATTTTATTTCTTGGATCTTCTCTTGCACCAATAAGAAAACAAACGATGAACATGGCTCCTATTTTAATGACGACCAAAGATAAAAAAAAATTCACATGTTTCCCTAAAATGTTTATTGTTCTAAAATGACAAAGATTATTGTCGACACTTCAAAGTTTATAGGTTTTATCAAGTTCTAGCTAATTCCACCAATGTTTAATCATGTGGCAGGGAAAGATGGGCCCTAATTCAATAGATTCAATTTAATATGTCAAAATTGATTATATATCAGTGCCTAAAATTATATTTAGGTAATCGAGCATAATACTTAAAGAATTGTATGCAAATAAAGCATCTAGTTCAGTTAATTCTATTTCAAAACAAAATTAAAATAAAAATTTGAACATTTTAGGATCAACTTATGCAAAACACTATCAGGGCTTTCGATTCTTATATGTTAAAGTCATTATTTAAAATAAAAATAAAAATACCAATATAATTATCGAACATAGTATATACACTTTGATGTTGGATAAAAAGTTATCACAATATTTTCAATTTATCGAGTAATTATAAATATAAATATTTTTATTCACACCAATATTTCAAAGTATGGAACTCAAGGATTAATATTAATATTAATGACTGACAACTCCTTTTAGGGTGAAAGACTAAAACAATTGTCGAATTGAAAAAATGTGATCTATTTTTCAAGATTTATTATTAATTGCAAATGTTAATGAGTCCAATAATTAAACATTGCTTTGGAACTAGTGTCACCTCATATTTAGGATGAGGATTGCAATGATGATCGAGGTGGTTAATAAGAACAATCAATCTCATAACAATAGATTTAAAATTATATTAGAATGCATATGTTTTATAAGAAAATGCACTGTAAGATTTTCTCCTCAAATGAAATCTCAAAAAATGAGATGAGAAGATAATTCATAAAATTTTCCATAAATTATAAAGCTTTTGAATCCAATGAGTTGGATGCTTGAATTTTAAATCTTTATGATGGATCTTTCACTTTATTCATACCTATGATCATAGTTCATGCATGGTATTTAATGATAGAATCTTTCTTCCATAAATTTGGTTCATGCATTTTTAGAATCTTCTCTCCATGTGATAATAATTTATAAAATCTGGTCCACCAAAGTTCAAACCTTATTTCATTTTATTTTTATGTGCTCATATCAACTGATACATGTGGCAATATCTCATTGTTTAAGAGTATATTTTATTTTAAATGTGACTTAAATAAATTAATTGGATGCATTAAATTATTAATTATATTTTATATTGTCAAATTATTATTTTATTTATCATAAAATAATTGTGGACAATACTATACATATATAGCAATCACTTATCAAAACTCAAATCACCCTAACTTTAATTATGTGTAAATTCATAGGCTGATTTTATACCTAAACATTGTGATCACTCAAGTATCTTAATTTCATAGTTATGAGGTTATGGTTTGCATTTATATCCTTCTTGTGGCCTCCACATATCTTAAAATAACTACAACAATATTAGTAATACTTCTTCACATCCTAATCTGATTTGGACCGAGCCTTCAAGTCAAGAGAAACTAGTTTGGATTTAAAAAGGTGTTTCTAAATTTAAATTAAAAAATATAATTTATTATTTACATAATAATGTGCGATTCATAATTTAATTATTCAACATTTTAAAATAAAAATACGATCAGATAAATTTTGATCAAATATATTTTTATACATTTTTATTAATTAATATTTGTTTCACATATGTAATATAATCAAATAATATATTTATATTTAATTTTTTTTTAAATTAAAAAATGATATATTTTTGTTTTTCAATTTACAATAAATTTTTATATTTAATTAAAAAACATGAAAATTTCTGTAAATCATATTGTCATTAAATAGAAAATAATGTATTTAAGAAAACGTCAACCTAATATATAAAAGCGGAAAACTATCTTCTGCAGTAAATAATTGTTTCATGTATTATTGAACTTAATAATATAAAATACTACAAAGTAAATTATAATACAAGTTATATGTTAACGAAAGAATTATTTGATTATTGTTGGGTTGAGATTCACAAAATCGTACGAAAGGTGAAAGCCTTAAATTTTGAAGTAATCTTTCACATGGTTATATAAAAAAATCATATTAAAATCCGTAATTTCTGTTTAAAAATACAAACAAGCTTCCAGATAGTCAAAAACTATAGTCTGAGTTAATATAGTGTCACACTGATATACATTTTACATCCTGATATTATAATGTCTATTATATTTGAATTTACACCTGTCAAACTTACGATATGTGATTGTGTATGTCTACAGGCCATCTTTAACTTTACATGAAATTTACGGCTAAAAAACTGTTCCACAAACTATGAATTTATAGAATTTGGGGAGAAAGTGGCAGTATGGTCAACTATAATGACTTGGTTCCAATAACAATTCTATTTGCAAACACTATGTACGAGAATGAGATATACTTGCACAAGGATACGATCATGTCAGAAAATGAAAGTAAAAGATGTACTTAATGACTAGGTAAGGAATACTTCTACTTAAAAGATAAATGAGGATCCATTGTCAATTAATGCTATTTATGTAATACTTAATGCTTCAGATAGTTCATATGGCTGCAACTTATATAATGTTTATTACCAATACACCAAAAAAGATTGCACTTTTAAATTTAGCAAAATATTATTTTTAATTTTTTTCATTAAAATATATTTAAAATAAATGTGATATAATATAACATAAATATATAATATTAAAGATATATAAATTTAGTCATGAGTATTTGATAATGTTAATAATTGACACATTTTAAATCATATGGATTGCACATAAATATATGATTGTTATTTATCATTTTTTTATGTTAATTTTATGTGTGTGTGTGTGTGTGTGTGTGTGTGAGAGTAAGTGTTAGTTTAAACCTTTTGTTATTGTCATTATGATTTTAAAAAAATCCAATATTAAATGGTCAAGCTACCTTAAAACAGCTTTAGAAAGTCCTCAGTAGAAGACAACCGTCTTTGGTCCTTTTGGACAAGTTTGCGTTAGGTGGATACGGGCATGGTGCATTCCTATCCACTTACAACATCCACATGCCATGCCAAGTAATGACTAATTTATGAAATTAAAAATATTAATTTGGGTCATCCCACAAATTTTGATTGGTTGGGTAAAGGAAATTGTTAAAATGTTTTCCTATCGATACACATATAAGGTCATTCATTGAAGCCAATTTGCGTTCAATTCTTTCAATCATTCACACTATTAAAATTTTATAAAATCTTAAATATTTTCTCCAAGTTTGATATCATTAGTAAGGAGTAGCCAGACGCCAAGCCAAGAGGCATCATTTTCAAGTATCAAAGCTATTTTCGAGTTGTACACACATAGTTAAAGGAGCACAATTACATAATCGATCTAGGCAGGAGAAGAAATGGGATTTATTTCCCCCCTTGGAGTATTAGATTTATAGGTAGTAGTCAATCATCAAGGGGTGATTGAAGTCCACTATACTCATTGCATGACCATATTTTTTTAGGGTTTTAAAGCTATCAATGTGCCTTTAGGGTTTAAAATTAATAGTGTCAACACAAAAAAATTCGTAGTATTATTAAACTTTTTATATCTCAGATAGCTCGACATATAGAGACACAACAGATGTAATGATCGGTTTTTAATCAAAATCAATTGGGATACGCCCATAGTCAATGCACTCAAGCACATTGCACTCCTACATACATAAAACTATAGTGTTCAAAGATATATTATAACTTTACCTCTAATATATCAATTTTAAAACTATTCTCTTTATCTCTTTTTGTCTGTCACCTGTCATAATCAAATGGTACAAGTCCACAATCAACAATATCGAATGCACTACACTCTAGACCACTTATAATAGGCCTATCTAGATTTTCTATTTAATTTCTTTCTAGATCATGAGCTTTAATAGTCACCTCTTATTTTAATTTCTAGTTCTAGACAGTCAAAATAGTCTAACGAAAACTTGCATATAAGCTAAGTATGTATCTTCTTACATTTTCTTAAAAATAACAATTTTGCATATTTAACAAATTGTCAAAATTAGAATAGTTAAATATTGTACATATTTAGCATTCTGATATTTCATATTTAACATGTATTAGTACAACTTTTTTTCGTGTTTTAAAAAAATTAACAAAAAATTATTTGTGAACCTAAACTATTATTTTTGAGCTTTTGTTAATCTAAAGTGGATTTTCAACTATCATTATGGGAAACATAGTCTTCATTTTTATCTGAGTCATGGGGTGAGGGGTATTACCCCACTACTCAATCCATTGGACAACACTATACATCAATTTTAATTTTTACACGTCTCGATATTTTATAAACACTTAATATTTTTTTTTAACCATAGGAAGCCTTCAACCATTTGTTCTTGTTATAAGTATTTAACTTTAGTAAGTTATTCACAACATACCCTAGAGATGGGATAATGTGACTATGAGGATGGTGGAATCCTCTATTGTTAGTGCATTCTTATCTATATTCATTATTTACAACTTGGATCAACATATGTGATAGCCTACAAAGAAAACAAATCCTTTACTAGATTCACACTTCCTTATTGTTGTAGAATTTCAAAAGTTTCAAATATTAGCAGTAATGAGCATATTTTTCTTACATTCCTTAAAGTTCTTTATTACATGTTTCCTTAATTTTCATGTCATTGTTAATTTTTTTTATCCATTAATTAAATCCAAAAATCATACAAGGCCAAAAGAAATAGTATACAATCTCAAGCATTTCTAAATTCATATTGTTAAAATGTCAAATCTTAGATACTAGTTGTCACTTGAAAACATCAAAGGGTATTCATGAATAATTCATCCCTCTTTATCTAAGATCCCAAGTTTATATAAATTACCTTCCTACTCTTATTATTTTCCCAAGGCTCATATTAGATTCTAATGTCCATACCACCAAACACTAGACAGTGATGGATACCTCATTCACTAAGGTAGAAAAAATGTGTTCAGTATGTTCCTCAAAAACTCCCACCAGCTCCGATGAGGAAAATGAATCAATATAAGGATTGGGATATTATCAATCAAACAAGGAGTACCCTTGATAATATTTGTATTTTGGATCTATTAATGTGATCAATAGTTAAAAAGATATATTATATGATGCTTTGCTTGATAAAACTCTCCCTAAGGATACAAAACCAACATCATTTTCTTATATCATGAATATAATCGAGTATGTCAATGAGGTCATCATATTTAATAAATAAATATTTTTGAATATTTATTTAAGGTTCAATACATGTAAAGGGCATCAAGAGAGTTTTGTTGGAAAATACTTAAGGATTGAAAATTTGAGGCTCAAATATCTTTCAATAGTTAGGTATCAGTATAAATAGCAATAAAAATTAAGAACAGAATATTAATGGGTTTGATAACACTTATCATCAAACACTTGGATATATCACATTAGATCTACTAGTAGGTTGAATAGGATACTACCTCCTATTTTTTAGGTAATGCCCAACCAATTACACTAAAATTTTATTTTGGAGAGATTTCAGATTCATGCTATGGAGTTTTTACTTTCTACATTCCATACATGTATCAAATTTATATATGATATGAATATGATAAATCTTTCAGATATTGTAGACTAGTCCAATCACAATTTGAGGATCATTCTATTATACTATTTATATAGACTATTTCACTTAATCAAATACATGCATATGATTTCATTGATTCGAGAACATAACATGATAAAACACCAATAGTAATTATTCTATAAGACACAATAATTCATTACCATTCACTAGACAACACAAGATTTGTTTTTCAAATCTCCATTTTTTGGCTAGTTTTAATGATCCAAATTACATAATTAAAATTTTGTAAGATAATGATGATTATGGTATGTAGGATTAGGAAAGTGACATGTTGCATAAGTTAAATCTCAATAATAGCTACACATTTAGAAAAATACCTATCTCGTACTCGAATCTAACTAGTGGGAGTTGACACACATTAAGATGATTCATACATAGTTAAAAAGGATCAATCATAATCTACCATAGAGGTATAAAATTCCAAGGAAAAAATGGAAAAACAATAATTCAAGATAATAAACAATATCAAAATTATAATACTTATTAAATTATTAATTCACATCAATAGTAAGATAAATCTCTTGAAGATAATATTTGTAATACTCTCAAGCTTCAAAATATTACAATTAATGTTTCATCTCTTTAATAAAAAATACAAGTAAAATAATTAAAGAAGCTAAATGTCAAAAACATATAGAATAATATGACTAGGGTAGGTCTCTAAAATAATAGATCTAAAAAGAATAGTTACAATTAGAAAACATATAACAAAGGTCACATATAAATCAAGAAAAAAACAAAATCAAATTATACCTAACCACAACATCTTTCTTGAGAAAGGATTTCTTATAAATGACATTAAAAATCATAAATCACCAATAAGTGTAATATAGATCCAAAAGAGAAAATTAAAAAGCATTCATCATATTTCATATCTTTAATTATTAGTTTTCACATTGATGGAAATAAATGTTATGAGGTTGAGATTTATTTTATTCATGAAGTCAATATATTTATCAAGACACTTCAATATTTGGGGTATGAAAAACAACATTTGGGAAAGCTAGTATATTTATCAAGATACTTCAATATTTGGGGTATGAAAAAAAACATTTAGGAAGGCCAATATATTTGTCAAGACACTTCCATATTTGGGAAAATTTCCTTGATTAGAAACATAGAAAAACATAGTTTAACATTTAAAAAAATACAAACATAATTCATATGTTAAATGTGTAGTACATAAGAACCCACATACGAAAGTAATAAAGTCTTACAAAGTATGGAAAAGGACAACATTAAATTTAAAATGCTAAAATATAGTTTTTCTAAAGGTAAAAATAGTTTTAGAAATAGCCTAAGTATATTTGAAATAAAACTCATTGAAATTTATCATAATCAATATGTATTTATGAGTTAAACATAGTTTACAAGGAGATGGGCATACTTAGCTAAAGGAAAACTATACTTTTCTGAATGTACATCTTGATTTGGTGCCCCTATTGTAAAAGATGTACATATTATATAGTAATTCTTAGAAATGATGTGGTGGTCATTGTTGGATCATTTATGATCCAAAGTGTTAATTGAATAGTTTGTTTATTTTCAAGTCAACCATTATCTTGGTTTTTATAATTATAAATTCAATTATATTTATACACCTTCAAATAAATTTATACACTTAATCCTAAATTAAGGTATGCAGTATACAATATACTTATATAACAAATGATAGATTCATAATTTAGATTATAGTAATATCTAGAAGTTAAAGCATCATTTACAATAAGTGACAAGATATCTAAGTAGACAAGTGAGCATTTATATTTTGTTAATGCAATATTAAAATACAAAAAAAAGTATAATCATAATTGATTAATAGATTAAATATTTTAAAACATCATTAAAGTTACATGATTTCATCTTTCCATATAATAATAGAAGCACTTGACAAATATAATCATAAATGAAAAATTCTCTACGATGAAAATGCATTAGATATTTGTAGACCATTATTGTTGCTTCATGATTAAATTAGTAATAAAAGAGTGAGAATAATAGTGGATAGAAATTACTTGAACTATAGAGATTTTTTAATCCCATGAACTCATTTCATCCACTAAGAGTGTCCCTAGCCTTCCAACAAGGTGCTACATGTGGATAATTGATAGAGAAAAGAGAATCTTGGTAGATAGAAAAATTTGACATACCACTCCACTTAGAAATGTCTTAAGGACTATAAAAACACTTTCTAATGTGTACTAACAAATAACAACATAACAGGTGAATTCTTAAGTGGATTATAAACCTAATAAGTTATAAACAAAATCGTGACTGAGTTTTTGTGTCTATGAATATTTATTAAACTACATATGTATTGAGTTTAAAATCAAAACTTTATGGTTATATATATAATTTCATATACATTTAAAATTACTCAAACTAATTTATCACACACAACATAAAAAAAAATTAAGTAATTATTTGCCCAAATTAGGTCTAAATGTTAATTCCAATAAAGACTTTTTATACATGTCAAACATAACCATGTTTGTAATTAAATTTGTGACCTAAGAACATGACCAAAACCATATTTTGTCAATATGACCAACCTTATAAAGTATTGTTATACAAAAATAAATGTTAATAAGGTGGATATAATCTATAAACTAATATCCTTCAAAAGATATTCCATTACTTAACATAGGTTTAGCTTTTATATTATCCCAATCCAATATTATCATATAAATATGTGATATATGTTTCCAATTAATGAGGAGTTATCTTCATATGCATTTTTTCATTAATAGATCAAATTCCACAATTATTTTATGGACAATATTAAAGATCCACAACACAGAATTCCTAGTGTCTTATACTATGGTTATTTATTTATAGGTAACATATCATTTTTACAAGAATACAATACTTATAATAGACCAAACAAAGGTTGATTATATTCAAATGCAAAGCATAATTTAAATATTCAAAATAAAATATTTTTACCACCTTAATGAGTACCCATATCTATATATTAAGGTTCAATACTAAATTTAGATAAACTATTTTAGGAATCATCAGCCCAAAACCATGATTTGATAATTGGTCAAGTCTCAAATTTCTTGAACCAAATTTATTGCCCAACAAGGGTTCATAATCTCTCGAATATTTAACGATTCCTAAATCTTATTATTAATTCACTCAATTCATTGTGTCATTTTTGAACAATACTAAGGTTTATGAAGCTTGGGATTAGATTAAGGAAAGTATGAAAAAATTATGTTCTTTGATCAAGTGATAACACCATACATAAATATTTCACAGCCTTTAAAAATATGATATTAGAAGGTACCGGTACAAGGATTCATCATGCACCAAAATTAGTTTGAAAAATATTACACCAAGTATTAATAATGTCACCATTTTATTTCACCAATATTTCATAAATAACAATATAGTGAATAAGTTAAAAAGGAACTTATATCCCATAATTATAATTATCCAAAGGATTCAATTCATGATTCCAATCTACTTATGATCTTTAGATTATTAAGATCAAGTTTTATGACTTATCATAGTATAAGCTCAATAAAACATATTATAATTGAGACAAATAAACATCCTATGCTATAATCACATCTGAATCATTCTAATCAAGATAATTCAAGCACTTATAGTTTATATGAATTAACATGCAAGAGAAATATTTTATCCTAGTGAAAACTTGACCATGATAAAATTCACTGGGTTTCAACCTTATGTTTAGATTTTCCTTCATAAGACTATAAAAAGATACCCCACACACTTATTTCTATAGAATGAAGTTGAACATTTGGAGTGACTAAATGTGTATAATTAACTTGAATAGGTGGAGTGATTGACTACATTCATGGTGGACGTGGAGGAGGAAAATCATTTGGCCAAATAGGATACTCATATGAAATACATGATATTATGACCACTTTGTTTAAATATATATAATTGACACATATATACACAAAATATGGTACTTCATAGATATTTTGTATCCGATGGTGTACTATGAACATATAAAATACCCCAATGATTGGTAATACTAAAAAAAAAATTATAAACTATTGCAAGGCCTACATTAACTTGTAGCATAATGCACCCAAGAGGGTTATGTTTCTTTTCATCAAATCCTTTGACTATCTTTGTTTTAATAATCAGATCATGATGTTTATATCTAATAGTATGAAAATTTGTCATTGTGAAATTTTTTTCAATTGAACCATTGTCTACCATGACATTATGTATAGTTTAACATCTCATCTAAACTCACCTTGGCTTTGGCACATGGTTAAGAATTAATCAAGGTTGCAGCAATAAATAAAATATCAAATTATCATTAATATTATGTTTTCTCTTCCATAATTTAAATATTTCATATTATATTATGCATAAAGGGATAAATACTATTCTTACGAGGACAAATCATTAATTACTATAATTTTATTTATATCTCTTCATATCATAAATAACATGATAAATATGGTTTGTGTGAAAAAAAAAAATAATAATTAATTAATGATAATTTTATACACCCATAATTACATGAGCTGGTAATAGTTTTATTTAAATCGATTGAGTTTTTATTTGATTTGAACTATTACAAGTGGGAACTCTAACAAAAAGACATCCTAAAAAAAGACATTCACAGTGGCAATGGATCACCAAAATTGTATTGATAATGGTAGTCACCATTATGAAATATTTTTAAATGGAACATTGACCCCATAAAACGTAGCATATTATGATGAGTTCTTCAATTGAAGAGTGGATATATTATGTTAATTGTGGATATTAATCCCTGAGATAGTGGAAATTAGAAACAATGTTAATAAATCCCAACGTTTTTGGTCACCAAAGTATTAATGTGATAAGTAAATAAAGGGACCCCATGAATATTGGTAAAAGAGCCATTAAAAAATGGATAATTACCATTTAATGATAAGTGTTGTGTTAATCACAAGATAAAATGAAAATACTAATCAATCAATAAAAGGGAAGTGAAAACTAGCTAATAAAATAATGTAAACAAAGAAGAATCCATTATTGAATTGGTAGCATGGAAAATTGTATCCATTAGTATTAATTGAAAAATGACCGAGATCATAGAGGTCACAATATGAATATATAATAAATCATGGTGGTTGGTACGCTTTGAGTAATCAAGTAGTGTGTGATCTATCAAAATAGCAAGAGATTTAATCTAGACAATGACAATACTATCCTTCTAGTTGTAGGAAATAAGTGATAAAATAAGGAATTAGATACATAATTATAATAGAAGGAACATTATCTCATATTTAATGTGATTAATTCAAGTATATTAAAAAAATTAATGATGAAAAAAGACTTCAAATGATAGATAATTATGTATATAAATATCAGCCTTATAAAAAGGAAAAAATTTTGGGAAAGAAAGATCAACCAAATAATTTTTCAATCGTGGAAATGGTTTGGCTAAATTTATTACAACGCATTGATTCTTAACAAGACTAAGTTACTTCAGTGGATAACGTATGGTAGAGGATAAAGTAGTGATATGGATTTTTTAAAATTTTTAATATGGACTCTATACAATTATCGTGACGGTGGTTGGGTTGAACATGGAATCAAATCATTTCATAGTAGATATATTAGTGATATCATTTTGAGGCTTATTGAATGATCATATAATCCACACATTCTAACTCTTCTCTCTATATTAATAGTTTAAATAATATTTTAAACAAAGATTATAATTACAATTTTTTTGTTGAATTTACTATGTCGTAATAATTTTGTGTTACATTGAGGGAAAAAAAAGGAAGAGGTAAAATGGAAATGGATTCATTAAATATGTCTCTCATATCTCCAAAATTAAAATTAATGAGAGAGACTTAAAACAAAGTTTTCAAGAAACATTTATTGTTGAAAATCTTGGATTTAGAGGCCTTTTTCATGTTATGTTTTGGTTGTATTTTGGCTGTGTTTATTCTTAATTTATGCAGTTCTTTTTTCAGATAATTTTTGATCACTACTATTTATTTTTTTCCATTGATAGAGGCATTCCCATTCGAGCCTTTCTTCTTTCTCCATTGTTCTAGTTTGATGGACATGTAAACACCCTTCACATTTACCATTAATTAAAAACAATTTGATATTACATATGCACTAAGTTAAATCTAAGATTATTGTTAACATGTGTTTGTAACTTATATATCATATGGTAAATATGGGCATAATTAGCATGATTAAGGCAGTTTTATTTCCTTTCCATAGAAATGAACATTATATTACAGTTCAGCATGTTGTATTAAATTCATTTGGTATGCTTGAGGAATCTAAGATGCTAGAAAAGGATTTAAATATCTTGTGATCTACATATTTCTATAGGACTTATTAAATCTCGTTTGTCTTTATTATCAATGTTTAAATAATGATTTTTTTTATTTTATTTTATTTATTTATTTTTTTTTTTTTGGGTGGTATGGATGATATGTCCACTTGAATTAAATGGGACAAAATGAGTGAACCCATATTTAACTTATATGCTATACCTCCAAATCCCTGACTCAAAGCTGGAGTGAAGGCTTCAACCTATTAAATCATAGGACTAAGATCATGTTGAAAAAGCCTCAAATATCTTATTAAACTCTTAAACATCGTGGAATCAATTTTAAGATTTCAACACTTTATAAATATGAACACTATAATATAATAATATATAGTCCTACGACTATAGATAATTTTATTTAACACTGACATAGTTCATGGTAACTATATTTTATCTAACTATCATATGATAGACCATTCCAAGGATTTAGAGATATTATGAGCTTTGCGAGAATAAATTTAGTGTTCGTTTAGTGATATCAGTTTATATAAATCTTCTAGTGATTATGGGGGATTCGACTCATGTGGGTCTATAACTCACTGATCTTGGGATCGTGCATTTCAAGAACTAAGATTAACTTGGTTTACCATTCATATTAATAAGAAAGGATTAATTATGGAAAAGGATGTAATATCATAATTGTCAATTGGTTTATTTTTAGTGAATGTTTTTTACAGTAATGAGATCATTTACTTTATGTAAGAATGATTATGTTGATTAAAATAAAATTATTATTGTTAATTTTGTAGTAGCACATACGAGCGCTACACATTGGTATCAAAGGAGGGTCGAACTCTTTTCCCCTCTAGGAAAATTTTGTAAATAAAATTTCTCCATAATAAATGTAACTATGAAATCGAAAATAATAACTTATGGGTTTTAATGCTATGTGATGTTTTTATTAGGAGTTTGAAACATGAAAACTTAAAACTTATTAATTCTAATGTTATGCAGTGAGTGAAATTTTGTGTTAGCTAGAGAAATATGATTTTTGAAATTGGTAAAATTTATAAAGGGATTCTGTGGGACCTCTTTTGTATCCATATCCAAGTATATATGGTCGCAAATGGAAAGAGTAAGAAATATAATGTTGTGTTTTCTAGCCTCAAAAATGGGTGCCCTGCCCTCATCTATTGACTGCAAGATGGAAACTATCGGTATAACTCAACTGAAATAGAAACAATAGTAATTATTAGTGAAGAAATGAAATTATTCACCTTAAAAATAAACGACCCATGTGTTGATTTGTTGTGGACATAATTAAGGTGATGAATGTGGGCAATGTTTTAATTGGCTCTGTGATGGTGAGGACACTTTCGTGATATAAATGTACGTAACCCAACACATGGTGGTCTGATTGAGTTGACGCATTTGGCATGGTGAAAATAATTTCGATAAAATGGTCACTGTGTGGATTAAATTAATTACCTTTCCATAGATTGAATATAATGAGTCAAACATGGGTGATGTTATTGTGAATTATTCACCTTGATGGAAGATAGAACTGGATTACAAGACATGCCTTTTTTTGGAAAAACATCTGAACATAATCACAATGTCTGGGGAGATTTATGTTTGGTTAAGTTCAAATCAAATCAATATAAATCTTCGCTAAGAATTGTGAATCGCCATTGTATTCAATTCTATTTTGGGAATCTATGTTACTGTGAGGAAGTGTGAATTCCCTCCTTAGCCAAAATCCATGTGGGATGCAATCCACGTGATCGTGATATCGAATATCCTAATGTTTGGTAGTTGGGTAAATTTATACTATTGCACAATGAATTTTTATTTTTTTGGTAAAGTATGAATGCACGTGATGATTTTATCACCATGTTATGCCATTGGTTAACTCTGTAAATTTAATATAATTTGACATTTATTAAAAAATCACATGCTCATGAAGGTTGTGGTTGTGCGAGAACCCTATTTTTAAAATGGAAATGAATGTTCTTGTTTTGACAAGATGAACAACCTCACAGTCGTAAATATTTCCCGTGGCCGTTTAAGTGATGTAGTGAGACATCCGATTGAAGCCATAGTTATTCAACTAATATTTTTTGGATCTACCATAATTAAATTACAACATTGTACATGACACTGTCATTAGTAATTTTCAAATTTTGTCTGGGTAAATTCCCTTATAGTTTTACCCTATACTATGAACACCAATTAAAGTATGCATGATTGAGAATTTGAGTGTGAATAAGAAACAATAATTTATATTATTGTGGTTTTAGTGATGACTGAGGGATCATCTATGTTGTTATAGAAGGAATTAAAGTAGAATTTAATTTAAAACATGATACAAGAAATAAATTAATAATGATGAACAATACCTATTTAAATAGAATAATGATATAATATTACAACTTGGTGTAAACACAATTATATATCACTTGGTATAACATTATTGTGTGATTTTATTTCTCATGATGTTGAGGTTGATTGTATACAAAAATCTATGCTCCTCATATGAATGTGTAATCATTGTTGTATTTTGATATGACATGGTTTCTACCATTTTTTATGTTTTGTATGTATTTTTTTTTGGATCTATTATAATTAAATTACAACATTGTACATGACACTGTCATTAGTAATTTTCACATTTTGTATGGGTAAATTCCCTTATAGTTTTACCCTATACTATGAACACCAATTAAAATATGCATGATTGAGAATTTGAGTGTGAATCAGAAACAATAATTTATATTATTGTGGTTTTAGTGATGACTGAGGGATCATCTATGTTGTTATAGAAGGAATTAAAGTAGAATTTAATTTAAAGCATGATACAAGAAATTAATTAATAATGATGAACAATACCTATTTAGATAGAATAATGATATAATATTACAACTTGGTGTGAACACAATTATATATCACTTGGTATAACATTATTGTGTGATTTTATTTCCCATGATGTTGAGGTTGATTGTATACAAAAATCTATGCTCCTCATATGAATGTGTAATCATTGTTGTATTTTGATTTGACATGGTTTCTACCTTTTTTTATGTTATATATGTATTCTCATATGATGATAATATTGTGTGTATGTTATTTTTTTATATGCTTGTTGTATTACATTCAAAGTGAAAATAATTTTGATTGTGCAGAAGTATGTTGATCTTGAATGTGTGATAGCTAATCTAATTATGTATTTGCTTTTTGATGACCCATCATGTCATCAATTGATTGTTTATGATGATTCTTTGGGTGTATATTTCATGTACAATTTGTCTCAATTTTTTATAATTTAAATTTTTGTGAAATCAGGCATTCTAAATTATGAGAAAATGAAAAACATTGAAATGTTATTCATTGATCCAATCACTATAAAAATAATGGATAACAATATTATAATAATTGATTGCAACTACCCCATGTGACTATTTTGTTTATGATGTTTACCTAATATAAATATGTACAATTTCCTTGTGTTAGCTTAGTTATTAAATTTACCAATGTATGATGGTTGATTTATTTGTATGAGATGGTTACTACAATGATGGATTATTCCTAGGTTATTACAATTTCACTTTTTGGATATTTTTGTTTTATGACTATGGCTAGAAAGTCTTATTTATTATTTTATTATTCTCCTTGTGTTATGTGATTTATTTGGGTTGGGTGAATAATGATAATAATAGATATGTGTGTCTATTAGTTCTATTAGGTTCACCAACATTATAAAGCTACATAACATGCAAGACTTTTTTAGCGGATCAGAGAGGTTAAGTCTTAAAATATATTTTGGGGGATATTGTGTCTTTTGGGGTCAAATGTCTCCAGTTTATGAAATATTAATTTTAGCATGTGATTGTGTGTCATTATCAGTGCTTGGATCCCAACTAGTTATGGGTTCCGGGGTTGTGTATTATTGTGACATTATTCAAACCTTTGATTGTTTTATTTTGGACTTGTGCCATTTGTAAAAATATCATTAATCATAAATTTCATTATTGATAGTATCTGTATCTTGTTGCATTTAATGATATATATGAATTAATGTTTTCATTAGGATATGTTGATGATATACATGTTTCATTATAGTTAGTTTGTCGATTACATATCCTATATCATTTGTTGGCATACTAATGACTACATATTATATATTTCATGTCATATGTGTTGATGATTTAAGGAGGAAGTTATATAGTATTGTGTTGGCAGCCTTAAAAATAAATGAGCATGTAACTTGTACTCCATATCCTAATCAAGTGTGATGAGTGGCCAATAACTTGGTCCTAAACATTATTCAAAATCCCTAATGTGGTGGTGATGCCATTTTCTATCTATGAAGCACCGAAAGTGGATATCTCTTATTGTGGTTTGAATGTTGAAAAAAATCGTTATGAGTGTTTCTACATGCCATAGTAGCTACAACAATGTGTATCTAGGTGGATTTAAATTTATTAGTAATGGGAACATTTTTTATTTTCCTATGCTAATGTTTTGTAATGAATTTATTTTAAAGGGGACGTATTGGAAGTAAAAATTCCATTTGTATGTCAAAAAATTATCTATTGGCTACATAAAAATAACATTCCAACAATAAGCAATAAACGATCTATAACCTGTTCATACATTATGTTAGATTAATGTTATTAGGTGTGAAACTATATTTATTTTATATACGTGTGAAGGTTATTTCCATTCATGTAAATAACTTAGTTTTTTATTTAATGCATGAATGAGGTCATTTTTAAAATATATATTTTTTCATATAGAAAAAACATTCTTGAGGCATGACTAGATGCGAACTGAGTCCAAGAATGCAGTTACATATGTCATTTTCAACCCACATCATGGTTTCTATGCCAATGTTTAACCATAAATCACAAGAGATATTTATCTATAAGTATGACTTAAACGTTGATAACATTTATTTTTAGTGTTTATAGGTGCCAAAAAATGTTAAAAAATGTGTATCCAGGTGGATTCAAATGGTGTGGCCCTAGTATAATATGATATCTACACACACACACACACACACACACACACACACACACACACACACACACACACACACACACACACACACACACACAAAGATAGAGAGAGAGAGAGAGAGAGAGAGAGAGAGAGAGAGAGAGAGAGAGAGAGAGAGAGAGAGAGAGAGAGAGAGAGAGAGAGAGAGAGAGAGAGAGAGAGAGAGAGAGATGTGTGTGTGTCTATGGATTTAGAGGGAAGGTACTGGAATTTGGAATGTTAGTTGGAGTATAAGATCTTCTCTCTTGACTGCATTAAAATAACATTTTAGCACTGATTAAGACATCGTACACTAAAAATTCATCTTTAATTCTAAATTTGCATGCTTTATTATGAAAGTAGTGGAATTTTACATACATGTGTAGGTTATTTTGGTTCATATAATGAATTATAGTTTTTGTTTTATGTTTATCTAAAGTTTTTATTGAAAATCTAAAAAAACTCATACACGAAAGGATGTTCTTGAGGCTAGAATGAGAAATTTATCTCCATAATAGGAATAATAGGAGGATAACAACATGGTCATATATGTTAATCACTACCCCAAAATGGTGGTGATGCCAAGTTTTATCCTTAAAGCACCGAAGTTAGAGATATCCAATTCCAGCTTGAACTTTGAAAATATTTGTTGTTAAAGTTTGTGTGTTAAAGTAAGTTTAAAAACATGTATCTGAGTGGATTTAAATATCATTATCCATATAAAATATTTTATTTTAACATTGTAACATGTTTCAATTTTTTTATTTTCAAGTGGAGGTCCCATATGTGGATACCTCAGTTAAAGAACAAGAACTTGTCTCTTGACTACAGAAAAATAAAATTTCAACACTGATCAATATATAAGCTACCATGAATATGACTCTTATATTTAATTCTCATGATCCAAGGTAAAATTATATGGATTCAAAATAAATTATAAGGTTCCTTGTATTAATGTAAAATATTTACAATTTTTATTTTACACGGTTCTAAAATTCACCTAAAAAATTGTAAAAAAATTTATAGAGAGGGACATTCCTAAGGTCAGAACGAGTACTCAATCTCCTGAACATGCATGATCATATGCCAATAATGTGGCCTAGATGTTATTTTCCACCTGTAATGTGGTTGAAAATCAAATTTATAGTCCCAAAGAACTAAAGGTGGAGACCTCCAACTATGACTTGAAGACAGAGATGAGACTTTGGTCATTTTTACATATGTAGATCTTAGGATTATTTGGTTGATCATACAAATATTATTTTGGAATTGATATTTAATGCTAAAAGTCCTTAAAAACATGTCATTACACCATATAAATGTGAAATTTTTAAATAAATGTATGAATCTTGTGTCATATTTAAGGAAATGAAGTAGTTGTTATTTATCTCTATTAAAGATTCATAGATTTATAAATCATGTAAATACTAACACTGATATATTTGGTAACAAGCCTCTAATCAAGATAAAATATCTAATACGAACCCAACTATGAAATCTCATATTATTATGTGTAAAAAGGATTTTGGTAATTTTAATGTAGAAAAGGAATTTAAATTTAATCATATAGTTATGAATAAAGTTTCAACAAATTAACAAAACTACGATAATTAAAATATGTATAAAATAATTAATACAAGGTCTAATGTTTTAGTTTATATATCTATAGAATCCATAAATGCATACAAAATATGAAAAAAATTAAAATGCCTAGTTAATGCCATATATGTACACAATTCTAAAAATTTATAGATTGCCATATAGGTATAAAACAAACTATCATGTAAGACCTATCCTAATCATAAAAAACACTCCTCTTTACCTTTCTCATAGAATGATCTCCCTCAGATGCCTTGATCAAAGATGGATATCCTTAAAATGCCTTAGATTCATATAAGACCTGACTATATATCATTTTATGGTCGTTGCTACCCTTAACTAAACATGTTCATATAAAAATATTGTTTGAAACTCTACATACTAGAGAAATTCATCAAGATTAAATATAAGAAATAAAAACCCAATAACTACAGAGATAACATTCCATCCAAAAAAACTCATAAACTCATAAATTATTAATGAGTTGAAGAATAAAACAATATATTCTAATTAAATATTCATCAATTAATATATATAAATAATGAAAATTAAAATATCAAGCAATTTAACCAAACACATTAATATGAATAAGATAATATCTTCAAAATTTCACAATGAAAACATCATTGACTAAAGATCAAAATGGTTTCTCTTCACTTTTATTTATGAACAAGAGTTTACGTATCTTTACTTTTTTTTTAAATAGAGTTGCTATTTTCAAGGAAAATTTTTATTCCACTTCCCTCATTTCTTAATATATTTCTTTATAAATGTTTATTTATTGGATCCTCTCTTGTGCAAATTCGAAAATAGACAATGAACATCTCTCATATTTTGATAATGATCAAAATATCAAAAAAAATCACTTATTTTTATAAAAAGTTTATTTTTCTAAAATGACAAATACTATTTTTGACACTTGATAGTATATAGTTTTTATATATTTCTAGAAATTTCTTAAAACATCTAATCATATGCTAGGAAAGAAGGGCCATACTTACAAAAATTCAATTTCATATGTCAAAATTGATGATATATCAATGTTTATAATTACATTTAGGTAGTCCAACATAATACCCAAATAATTGTAAGCTTAAAATGAAAGGATCTAGTTAAGCTAGCTCTACTTTAAAACAAAACTGAAACAAGTGTTTCAATGTTTTGGGTCAACCTATACAAGACACCATCATGGAACTCAATTCCTTTATGTGGAAGTCATTATTTAAAAGGAAATAGTTTTACAAATTTAATTAGTGAGTTTATTATGTACACCTCGATGATAGATAATAAGTTTCCATAAAGTTATCAAATTGTTGACAATTTATAACTACAAATATGTTTTTAATGACAATATTTCAAAGGTAATAAAATCAAGGATTAGAGTTGAACATAAATTAATATTAATGATATATCATTATTTTTAGGGTGAGATGATAAGAGAGTTTTTGAATTGAATAAATATCGACTATCTTTTAATATCCATTATCAATTACAAACTTTAATGAAGCTAAAATTTAAACATTGTTTTGGAGCTAACATCACCTCATATTCAGGATGGGGTTTCCAATGATGAGAAAGTAGTTAAAAAAGGAACTTGATTTCATAATGATTCAATTAAACTTACATCAGATTGCATGTTTTTATATTAATATACATCCTAATATTTTATCCTAAAGTGGGATCTCAATGATGAGATGAGAAGATGATTTCATATGAATCCCTTTGAATTTTGAAGCTTTTGAATCCAATGAGTTGGATGTTGGAATTTGATATATTTATGATGGATATTTCACTTTATTTATACCAATGATGATAGTTCATGCATAGTAATTAATGGTATAAGATTTATCCCCTCTATTTATGGATCCAAGTAGTTGGTATTATCATGCATTATTTGTTTTGATAGATAATTAAGGGTTTAAGGGTACCTCACCCAAAATAAATATTTAAATGATAAAAAACACCTATTTGAATCAGAGGAAATTCCATTAGGGAAAAAAAAATTAAATACCAAAAAAATGTGAACCAACAGCCAAAGGTTGAAAACCCATGGCAAGCATAAGCACAACAACAATACTATAGAGTAAACTCAGATACAACCAACAAAACCTAAGACCCTCCATTTCCATTTTTATTTTGGGAATGAATAAATATGGGAGGAGGATTATTCATATAACACCCTTTTTTATTTTTCCTTACTATTGTCCAAACTTCCTGGGAACCCAAACTCATAGAATCAACTCAAGAAGATGAAAATAAAGCATTAATAGAATGGATAGAAATGTTGTCCCCAATGGGAAAACCTAAACTACTGTGAAACTTTACCCCAAATTTTTCAATGTATGAAGACCCAAAAATTGATGATGAAACCTCATATTGAGGCTCTTGATCCATCCTATCAAACTCCTGCTACATTTTAATCATCTCGCTAACATGAAAAACATGAATG
This sequence comes from Torreya grandis, assembly GCA_037957365.1. NCBI lineage: Eukaryota > Viridiplantae > Streptophyta > Pinopsida > Cupressales > Taxaceae > Torreya > Torreya grandis. The sequence goes on along the minus strand of JARHVA010002383.1, from coordinate 2,505,197 downwards.
ATGTCTAGGTAAATAGTGTAAAGATCATCACAAGCCTCTGTCCACCAAGAGGAGAACTTTCTTATTATTTATTTGTAAATAAGTGTCCAAAAGATTAGTTTTCAAAAATTTATAGTACGTAAAGGGTAGCCTGTCATAATCTAGGGATTGATGCCAACACCAATCATTGACCTTAAACTCAATCCTTTCTATAATGTCCTAAGAAGTATATAGCTAAACAAAAAATTGAGCAATGGTGGTGTGGTAAAAGTTAGAGGTAACAATATCAAATTCAAGAATATCACCCAAATATCCCCCAATCATTTAAAGGTAAGGATCATCCTATAACTAAAGGTGGAGATGAGGTAGCCACACCGAAATAGGCCTAATGGAAAGAGATTTTGAAAGAGTGTTGAATTTATAAAACTAGGGCTTCTTACAAAGTAAATGATGATCCCAACTCCATGAATTAACCAAAATAATCTTGTTTTGGTCTTTAATACTAAAAACACAAAATAAATTTTTTTTTCCCATAGGGATATAGTTCTAAGATAGCTTCCATCCAAGGCTTCCAAGAATCCAAGATCCATTGATGAAGGGCATGGAGACTAGGCCAAATCCATTCAAATTTGCACACTAATAATCTAGCCTTAAACCAATTCTCAATTATTATAACCTCTTCAATTGATAAATATTTGAAATAAATAATCATAAAATCCTTGGATACTCACAAAGGTTGGAGTACAAAAGTCCTAGATTTATCCACCCATGATTTATTTACCTGAGACATCACTTTGAAGAAGGGTTTGCCAAAATTAGCCATACCAATAGCCAAACATCCACTGATTGGGATTTGAGAATTTCTACCACAAGATGAGGAGGATGGAGGATCTCCAAAATCCCTAGCACCATTCAATAACTAATTAGAAAACATAGATTTGATTGAGTTTTTTGTTGAATGCTACTCATCTAGAGAACACTATTGGAAAAGAGCGAGAGGCATCCTCAAAAGGCTAGGAAAGCCACTACCATCCTCTTTGTTTGATCTCCATCTGTCACTCCAAATAAGATTCATGTGGGAGAATCTCTAGTCTTGAAAATAAATCACATTATTGGTATAATTATATCATTCCTCCGATCGATATAATTTGAATATTGATCTCACTAGTAGGTATAATTATTACATATCTTGCTTCCATGTGATAAAATACAATAAAATATGATCCATCATATTTCAAACCTCCTATCATTTTACTTTAATTGTGCCCACATGGAGTGATACATGTGGAAATATATCATTGTATTGGTGTTTGTTTATTTCTAACTGTGTCTATAAGTAAATTTATGGATCTATTGAATTACTAATTTCACTTTATATTGTCAAATTATTATTTGGTTTACCATGAATTAATGGTTCACAAAGGTATACACAAATATAAATTACTTAACAAAATTTGGATCACTATAGTGTTAGATATGTTTAAATTCAAGGACCCACTTTATACCTAAACATTATGATCACCCAAGTGTCTCAATCACATAGATATGAGGTCACAGTTTGCATTCAGATCCTTATTTTTGCCTCCATAGATCCTAAAATAAACACAAAAATCTTAAAATTACTTCTTCAACTCCTAATCATGGGATTGAGCCTTTAAGTCAAGAAAGCTTAATAGAGAGACTAGTTTGGGTAAAAAGGTGTTTGTAACTTTAAATTAACTTAATCTACTATTTATATAATAATGTGCAATTCAAAAATTAACTATTCAACATTTCAAAATAAAAATATGAATAGATAGATTTTGATCAATTAATATTCATCACTTACATATATAATGCAATAAAATAATAATCTTATATTTTAAATAATTTTGATATTAAAAAATAATATATTTTTAATTTTTAATTTAAAATTATTTTTATATTTAACTATGAAACATTAAAGTTTTTGTAAATCATATTATATATCATTAAACATAAAATATTATATTATTTAACAAAAAGTCATCAAAATTATGTATAAAAATTGAAAAAAATCATCTCTAGTAAGTAAATGTTCCATGTATATATATATATATATATATATATATATATATATATATATATATATATATATATATATATATAATCAAATTTATATGTCCATGAATTAATTATTTGGTATTTGTTGGATTGGGATTCACAAAATCATGCAAAGGTTAAAAGATTTAAACTTTGAATAAATCTATCACATGGTTATAAATATTTCATATTAACATCCATAATTTAAGTTTAAAATCAATCAAAAATTGTAGTCTGAGTTAATATATTTTCAAACTCGTAAATTTTGCATCCTAGTATTATAATGTCTATTATAAATATTTATGGTTTCTTAGAATTTAAACCTGCCAATTTTTTTATTTCTAAATTTTCTTCATTGTATATCTCCTAGTCTATATTTAATATTACATGAAATATATGGTTAATTTTTTTCCCATAAACCATGAATGTATAGGCATGAGTAGGAGAGTGGAAATATGGTCAACTATAATGACTTAGTGTAGATATATATAGATTGATGTATATATACATATATGTATGTATGAATGAATGTATGCATGTATGTATGTATACATTCATACATAAATAAAAACTCTATGCATGAGAATGACAAATACATGCACAAGGATGCATTCATGTTATAAAATATAAATAAAAGATGTCCTTAATTATTAGGTAAGGAATATGTCTCCCCAAATATCAATGAGGATACATTATCATTTAATGGTATTTATTTCATAGTAAATGCTTTAAATAGTTCATATGGCTACAAATTTTAAAAGGTTTATTATTAATATACACAAAATTTTCACACCTCTAAATTTAGGGAAATATTATCTCACTTTTCTCCATTAGAATACATTTTTTAAAAATGTGATATAATATAAAATAAATAAATAGTATTGTAGATACATAAATCTCATCATAAGTTATTGAAAATGATAATATTTAGAACATCCTAAACCACATGACTATTTTTTCTGATAGATAGTTGAGGGTTTAAGGGTTCCTTACCCATAATAAGGGTCAAACCAAAACAAAACCCCTTTGCCTTGGATGAACATCCATGAGAAAATGAAAAAGCCAAACCTCGATGAACTAACCCAAACCCACCAAAGGGAGAACAAAAAACCACAATGAGTTGAACAATAGCCCAAAATGATATAAAACTAAGCCAACATGGCTATTAAGCCAAACAACATTAATTATACTTAAAAAACTAGAACTACAAAATAAACTAGATCTATTCACCCCTCAAACTTAGGAGTTACCTAAACATCCAATGGAATCATGACTTATAAATTTTTATTCATTTATCATCTCTGCTATGAGAGCACAGAGTCATGGAAGATGGATTAGGATAAAACTGATTTTTTTCTTATTTCTTACAATTGTCCAATATTATTGAGAGAGTGGGTCCCCTGAATCAACCTTAGAAGGTGTAATGATATTATCATAGGAAGAACCAAACAAATCTCAATTATTAATTAAATCCATCTTATAGGGCATAACAACCCCTACTTCCTTAGAATTATTTGCTTCACCTTGAGGTGAATTATCCCTAGGCACAAAAACCTAAGAAGGAGTTTCCAATTCCCCATGGGACCAAATAAGAGACTTATTTGAAATAATTGTAAGATAGTCATCCTGATCATTCTTCCATGAGAAAGATTCAATGTTTTTCTTAGTATTAAGAAAATAAGTAACAAAATGACTAGTTTTAAACCATATTGATAAAAAAAAAATGGTATCCCTTCATAGTCTATACATTGTGTTCAACACTGGTCCTTGACCATTAAATCAATCTCTACTGGAAGATCTTGATAAATATATAAGATAAAAGCTATTTATGAAAAAGTGATACATTAGAAATTCAAAGTAGATGAATCAACAATAACAAATTTTCCTAGAATGCCACTTATTATAGAAAGGTAAACGTTATCCTAAAACTAGAGAGATAGATTTAGAAGACACACCCAAATGGGCCTGAGGGAGAGGATTTTGAGAAGAGGGATAAATAATGGAAACCATGAAGTCAAGAAGAAGAAATGATAATCCCAGCTCCATACTTTGTACTATATAATCTTGTTATGATCTTTAGGTCTATCAAAAAACACAATGAAAAATGTATGTGCACAAAGTTAAAGATCTAAATAGTCTTACATAAAAGTTTTCCATAAATTTAAAATCTAATAATTGTTGGAATAATGCATATTTAATCTTACCTAGGGTTAATAGGGTAAGTTATTTATTATCGAGGGTTAATTTTATTTACCTAGGTTAATTTATTTTATTGTTGAGAATCTGTCAACAATATATTTGTTTGTAGTATGATAAAATAAATAGTTTGTTTTCTCTATTTTATAATCACCACAAATAGTTTGTTATCGTGAAACAAACTATTTGTATTATATATACTTTACAATATATGAGAAATGAATGAGAGATTAATGAGAGGATACAGAGAATTTTGTGAATTATCACCTATTTTTTAGGTGTGACAAATTTATTTTATTCTCTGGTATTATTTGCAGGTTATTTGTTGTGGGTTCTTTCTCCTGGATTGATCTTGTGGATCCTGTGTATCTCCTCATTCTTTCATGGTATCAGAGCTTCGAGTTCCAGTTGAATATCCTCTTCCCTGTAATTTTTTCATCTATTAACACATTCAAAAACATTATTTTATTGATGAGTTACAGATATTTTTTATTCTCTCAAATTTTGGTTCTTGTTTACAAGTTTTTTTTGGAAAATTCTGTACTTTGTGCTCATTAAATGACCGTACAGATTTCTAAAATCAGATTTTTTTTCATAGGGGCATAGAAAATAAAGTCAGAAATCCATTTCAATTTAAATTTTTTCATTTGGACTAGGCCATATAGCTCTATCCTTCAAAAACTTGCTGACTGGTTCCTATTGGCAGACTGCAGTACCTGTACATTTTTCTGATGTGGCAGATCGTACGGTTGACTTTTTTTGAAATTTAAGACCTGTTCGTGAAATTTGACTATTATATATTTTATGCCATATATATTAGGATGAATTTGGACCAGGCTGTATAGTGTTTTGGAAACTTACAACAGGAATTTAAAAACTATTTTTTTGGTCTGCAGCATAGCCGTATGGATTTCTCATTTTTGAACGCCTTATGCTACATAAAATTAACATTTGATATTTTCATGTGTTATCAGACTTCTCAATCTTTCATTTCCAGCTGAGAAGGATGGATTTGGACCAGGCCATATAGTCCTTTTGGCAGATCCAATGGAGCCATTCTACATTTGCTAAGAGGTGTTTTTCCTTGGCTGTGTTTACAAAATTTCTCAGAAATTTTCTTGATCACCATGCCTTGCTAGAAAAAGAGGTTATTTATGACAAATCCAAAGATTATTCATCTATTATCTCACATGTGTGAGTCATTTTGGCATTTTTATATTAATTTTTTTAATTATTTAGTGGTTTAAATGCAAGTCTCTAGCTTTGAAAGTACAAATTTGACTTTGCTAAAGTGGCTAGAGATATTTTGTTAAAAATTTGTAGGGAGGAAGTCTTGGGGTCAAATCCCGCTACAATTTTTTTGCATAAAGCCATTTTTTTTATTTTTGTATAAAATAAGGCTAAAATAAAATTTCGTCGAGAGACGTTAAATTATAATGGGAGGGGTGTTTTTTGAGTAAAAATGAATGTCTAGATTGTTCTTGTCAATATCATCATCTTCCTTGAGAATGGAATCCCAATTGTTTAAACCCCTAAATTCTACAAATTACCATGTTTGGAAGACAAAAATACAACAACTCCTTCAATCAAAGGGCTTATGGAGAATTTTTTTTGAAACAACACCTGCAACATTCACCACTAAAAAAGACAAATATGTATATGGTTGTAAGTAGGATGAGGCTCTTAGATTGATTTGCCTCAACGTCTCAGATAATCTTCAATTTCACATTATATATGATACTACACTAAAAGAGGTATGGGAAAACTTTAAAAACCTATTTGGCAAAGTTAATGAGTTTAAAATTTTGCAATTAGATGCAAAATTGAGTACTCTCTCTCCTTCAGATTTCCCTTCAATAGATGAATTCTTGGAAAAATTCAAATATATAAGGTCACAATTGAAAGCTAGTGACAAGGATAAAAGTGATCAGGAGTGCATTTTCATGATTGTATCAAAGTTGAAAGGACCATATAGTGTTTTTTCCTCTGCTTTCTATACTATGATGGATACATTAGGTGATGAATTCAAATGGCCTTTGAAGTTTTTTGTGAAAGATTGACTAGGGAGCAAACAAAATTAATGGCCTTAGATGCTCTACTTGGTCCTATTCATGCTCTAGTTTTTAATTCTTCTAAAGGAAAACATTCACCTAAGTCTAAACAAAATCAAGCACCTTCGAATAACCCTCCAGAGTCCACCACCCAAACACCTCATCATTCTAAATCTACTAAGACCAAAAAGTCCTTTAAGAAAAAGAAGAAAACATTTGGTCCATGTAATATTTTTGGTGGTCCTAATCATGATGAAAGTAGATGTTTTAAGAAGGTGGAATCATTAGAGGTAGTGGTTAGACAACACAAAATTTCCATTCTATCTCCATTTCCTTCTACTTCTCCTACAGGAAAAGGGAAAGCACTTTCAACCAGGGCTATATCTTCATGTCATGATCAGTGGATTTTTGACTCAGGTGCTTCTCACCATCTCACACATTCTAAGGATCTATTGTCTTCTCTTAGAGATTGCAACACATCACATATTGTTATGGGTAACTCCTCACAGATTGAAGTTTTGGGATCTAGTACTATTGATAAACAAGATGGATGTTTTAACAATGTATTACTTGTACCCCAAATATCTTCTAATCTTCTCTCTGTACATCAAATATGTAATTTTGGTACTGGTAAAACTATATAGTTTACTTCACATGATGTTGTAATAAGAGGATGTAATGATCCTAGTGAGATAGTTGCTACAGGTACAACAGACCATACTACAAGATGCTATACTTTTGATAAGTTTGAGTCTAAATAGGTATATTTAGTGGGTGCATGTCATATATAAATGGTTTTCACACATTAAAAGTTACATATTTTATGGGAGCATGCAATATAGGAATGGTTTCCACACATTCATAGTTTCAGATTTAGTGGTGACATGTTTTGGAAACATGTTCTCCAAACTTATTTAGTATTTGGCACACCCAAATTTAGTGGAGGCATTTTATAATAACATTCCCTCTATATTGGTACTTATTTAAATTTTCATATTTCTCCATATATATTGGAGGCATGATTTGGAATGATGTTCTCCACACTTACACATTTTTTGATTTGGTTAAAATAAACTATTATATAATTTACTTTTATATTCATGGAAGAATTGTATACATTGGTATTATTGTTATACATAATTTTAGCATGAGACATATCTAAGGTGCATATGTTATGAAATATGCCCCTAATATTGAAAATTTTAAATTAGCTCCAGATTTCAAAACACTCTCAATTACATTTATCACCCACCATGATGCAACTTTATGCAGTGATACATAAAATGTACTATTATTGACTATATTGAGCAAACTTATTATATTTTTTGGTTTAAGATTGGTATCATTTAGGTTATTAAATCACTCAATCTTTCAATTTTTTATGTTGGACTTGATTTTATCATCTATCATTAGTAATTCGATATTATGATTTGACTTTATTCACTCATATTCATAAGCGTATAAGTATGATTGGGTTACATGGTTGAGTTAATCTCAACTACTTAGTGGTAACTAACCTTTTCTCTAAAGTTAGGGGCATGCGACTTCCAATACCTCTTTCTCTATCTCATTAGATATATGCACATTATATATTTATTTATATGTATATTAATCTCAATTTTTGATCCTTATAATGATACATATTTCAAATAAACTTTCCAATAGGCAAGGCAATTACATAAATACATAGGATTACTCTAAATCTTGGCTATTTCAATTTCAATGATTTAAAATACATTCAATTATAGATTATATCTACTCATTATGTACTGAAACATGCTTTTGGTTGTAGTTAGTCACAAAAAAAACACTTAAGTTTGACTCAATAAAACATGAGGTGTGTTATACTCACCCAAGTATGCATTCTCTTCCTTTAAAATAAAAAATTCATTACTAGATCAAAGGAGGGGAAAATGTAGACACTACATTTAGATTATATAGCACCTCAATATAAAACACTTGGATGTTTATACACTTATAAATTAATTGATTATTATATGTACATTTGAATATATCATCCTTAATTTTATGTATATTTTAATAAGTCATGTTCCTTTGATTGTTCAACATTTGAACATGTCCCTTGTTTTTAGTCTTCTTGGGCCATTGCCTTTTGACTTGATTTTGAGTGTTATTATGTGTGTGTTTGATTCAATTATTGATATTTTAATACCACAAGTATATAGATGTTTCTATTATATTTATCATGAATAATAGGCCTTTATTTAATCATATTTTTATGTGTTCTTAAATGCCACATTTTTGTAAACATGTTCCTTCTATATGTTACATGGTTTCATTCATAGACTATACATTTTTCTTATGCTTTTTAGGTGAGGTAATTACCAGTTTCTATTCCACCCTCACCTCAAAGGTGGGTAATATAAATGGATTGATTCCATATTATTCTTCATATTTGGATAGGTTTTTAGATTTAGCGATGACATGCTTTGGAAGCATGTTATCCACACTCATTTAGTATTTGGTACTTATATAAGCTTTTAGATTCAGTGGGTGCATGTCATATAGGAATGGATTTCACACATTAAAATTTATATATTTAATGGGATCATTTCATATAGGAATGGTTTTCACACATTAATAGTTTTAGACTCAATGGTGACATGCTTTAGAAACATGTTCTCAACACTTATCTAATATTTGACACACCTAAATTCAGTGGGGGAATTTTATAAAAACATTCCGTTCACATTGGTACTTATCTAAATTTTCATATTTATCCACATATATTTAAGGAATTATTTAGAATCATGTTCTCCAGCCTTACCTAATTTTTGAATTGGCTAAAGAAAACTTTTATATAATTCAGTTTCATGGTTGTGGCAAAATTGTATATATTGGTACCATTGATATACACAATTTAGTGTGATACATATATAAGTTTCATATGTTATGTAATATGCACCTAATATTAAAAAATCCAAATTATATTTAGATTTCAAAACATTCTCAAGTAGTTTCATCACCCACCAAGATGCAATTTTATGTATTGATACCTAGGATGTACTTTTATGGACTATATTGAGAAAACTTAATGTAGTTGTTGGTTTACTTTTGGTATGGTTTAAGTTATTATATAATTCACTCATTCAAAAAAATTAGTTTGGACATAATTTTATCATCTAGTCTTAGTAATTTAATAGTATGAGTTGACTTTGTTCACTCATGTGCATAAGGTTATAAGTATGATTGGGTTACATGGTTGAGTTAATCTCAACTATAAGCAGTAAATGACCTTTTCCCCAAGGTTAGAGGTATGTTCATTCCAATATATCTTTAACTATATCCTTAGATATATGAAAATTACATATTTATATGCATGTATCCTAATCTCAATTTTAGATCCTTACAATGAAACATCTTTCAAAGCAACTTGCCAATAGGCAAGGCTATTACATCAATATATATGAGTATTCTTAAACCTTTATATTTCAATTTTAGTGATTTCAAATCTTTGAATTATAGATTATATGCATTGATTATGTAATGGAACATGTTTTTGCTTGTATGTCAATCACTAGTAAAACACTAAAGTTGGACTCAGTCAAACACAAGGTGTGTTATACACACCCATATATACATTCCCTTCCTTTAAAATAATAATTTAATTACTAGATTAAAGGAGGGATAAATGAGGACACTAATTTATGGATTAAATATAACCTTAATCATATACACTTGGAAAACTCAAAACCTAGTTGTTTCTCTAAAATATGGATGTTTATCACTTTTTGAAGACTCACATCATCTTTATCATATGCCTTTTGGAATATGTCTTAGTCTAAATAGTATTATGTTGATGACCCAGAACTTATATCTTTCTCAAAATTATTAAAACTTGTTTATCATCCACCTCTATAATTTTTGAGTCTATACTTACTTTACTACTCCCTTGATTGTAATGGTTGGGATGCACACATGTGTTGATGCCAGTGTCCTACTCTAATTCAAGTGTCTAGTGCCTTAAAGTCATCTAATTTGAAAATGAAATGTATATTAATGGTTGGCATAATTTATTTAATGTGAGTTATTTTTCCAAAGGTCTTGATATAAATACAATATCAACCCTCATATATTATTCAATTTAAGATTTTCCCAAGAATGGATGTCTAAGACTGATGACAAGAAGGTCGAATATAAAACTTTATTAAATATAAAAATTAAGAAATGAGTAGAATATATAATATATGTATTCATAAAAAGTATATGGATTAGAAAACAAAGGCTCAAATAATTCATCTCACTAATCTCATGGCCTTCACAACTCTCAAAGTTATCATAGCCTCCAACTTACATAACTTCTAGTTAAGTATTCCACCACAATCTAGAAGACTTTGAATATTCCAAATTAATAAATCTTAAAAATGGTTTAATATATAGGTGAAATTTGGGATAATTCCAACCATATTATTCATGTGGGACTAATTTTCCCAAAATAGGTAGAAAAAAGGTAAGGAACCAACATCCCAATACATGTGCAATAAACTTCCATGATGTAGAAAAAATAACTAATCAAGCTAAATGGTAGAAAAAGAAATATCATACACCAACACCCTCTTAAATGTAGCTTATATGGGCATAACACTTGGTTCCTAAATAAAAATTCTCATAAAGTAGATAAAAGGAGAAAATCCATAGGAAAAACATTCCCCTAAAAGGTGTAAAATATAAAACTAACATTACTTGGTAATAAGTCCTATCACCCTGACCAAGTTTATCTCCATTATGTAATTGATGAACTATGAGTAAAATAACTAATAAAATGTATAAGAGAATAAATCAAGGATAAAAGTGTAGTAAAACTCTACACAATAACACCCCATGAGAATAATCAACAGTGACTCCTCAAATTTGGCACTTTATAATTTTAGTGAAATTTAAAAACATAAGAGACTAATAGAATAGTCATGGAAAACCACAAACTTTTGACAAAATTGGCACTCAAATTCAAGTATCTAATCAAACATTATTACAAAATCTATTTTTCCATCATTAATGGTCTTTTTAATTAGTTTCCACCAATTTAAATCCACTTGAAGAAAAAATGAGTGGACATATCCTTACAACCAATAATTGGAACTAGAATTGAATCACATAGCATTAAAAAGTCTCAAATAATCTGTCCATAATATATTATGTTTATTTAAAAATTAATTAAAAATATTTAGAAACAATCTCCTAATATATTATTTTTCATTTCCAATAATGGTTAGTAAAATAATTATAACTTTTCCATTTCTTAATTAAATTAAAATAAATCATAATTACTTGGAAAAATAATAAAACTGTTCATAAAACCTAAAACAAATTGGTTATATTTTGTATAGTTAGAGAGCAACTTGCAAAAAAAGACATGTTTATTGATGAAAAAACATAAATCTACAATGGAAATTACATGAATTTTTTTTGACTTTTTTATTCATAATCCATCAAAGAAAAATTAATATGGAATCCTAGCTATGTTGGGGCTATAATAATGGCATTGTATTTGAAATAATGGCACCACAAGAGAAGAAAGCAATAAGTATTTCCAACAAAACTAGCAAGAATAAATTCCATATATAAAAAAACCTTTTCATTTTTAGAAATAAAAAACACAAGATTTTGGAATAAATAACAATAAAAATAATGGTCCTGATTACTAGCACCCAAATCTTTGATACCATGTAAGATTCACGCAAGAATGAACATCTGAGGATTATGAAAATAAGATCAAGGACACAAATATGTTGAATCTATATATCAAGAAATGAGTAGAATATGTAATATATGTATTAATATAATGGATAAGGATTTCATAACAAAGGAATGAAGCTTACAAGTCACTAGAATCACAACTCTCAAAAATCTAAAGGTTGTCATAGTTCACAGCTTACACAAATCATAGCTAAATAGCTCAACACAATCTATAAGACTCCAAATATTCCATATAAATAAATCTTACAAAGGGATGTACATATACGTATAAGTTAGGAGAATCCAAACTATACCATACATGTAAGACCAACATCCCCAAAATAGGTGGAATAAAGATAAGAAACCAATATTCCAATACATGTGGGACAAACTTCCCCAATGTGAAAACAACTAAGAAAGATAAATGGTAGGAAAAGAAATATCTTACACTAATACTAACCTAGAAAAGGCCTAAGTCAATTTATCAGATCATTCAATCAATAAATTGATAAAGTAAAAATCTTCCCTATTTTATCCTACTTTCATATCAGTCATAAGGACATCACAAACATAGGTCTAAAGTGTCGAAGGAGCATTCCAAGAGCTATATATGTTAATTTACAAGATAGATCATTATTTTACTTAATTTTCACATATTTCATAAGTCCCACACAAGCCAACACATAGGATAGAACTACACCAATCTAAGGTTCTCTTCATAGTATTACTATGTAGGAAACACTCATTGATACAGGGGTAGTTTAGGTCATCTCAACATCGTGTGCTCACTAACCCAATTTTCCAAGATCATTATGAAGATGAATAACTAGGGTTGTGTAAATTTATAAGTATTTATAGACCATGACCTAGATATGATTTCATATAAGTGAAGGTGAAGTCAAACATATAAGAATCCACGTGATCCCATCCATTTTAAGTTATTATTCAATATGAAACACCTATCTTAGGTTCAGACATTAGTGTTGACATAATAGTCCTAGGATAAATATAGTGTATATGAATCTAGAATCATCTAATCTAAAATCTAAAAACTATTTTAGAATACTCTTCCATTCTACTTTATACCTATTCTAAATATATAAATGAATTTGCAACATAACAAGTCAAGTTCATTACTTCTATGTTATTTCCATATCTATCATAGTTTTAAATTAATGTTTTTATCTTATATTAGTTTAATGAATTTGACATATGCTTATATATTATTTTAGTACCTAATTACCCTGATCTAGAGATAGTTTATCATCCATGTGCCCTAGGCTATATCTTCCCCTTTAAACATAGATAACCCCAATCTATATAGTTTTAAGGTTAAGCTTTTGATAGATAAAAATTTACACCATTTATTCTTCATCAATAATTTAATATAATCTTATGTCAATTTATTAGAAGACAAATATTTATAATTTTTAAAGATTATGGTCCATTCCTACCCCTCATTTTTTACGTACAATGAATGCACAAAGTTTTACATGTTCTTATGCTTTAAATAGACATGTTTATATTAATGGATGCTTATATAAACAATACATTTTCTAGTGTCAGTATTGATGGAGGGAGAAAATAAAAATTATTACATTATATTCCAATCTAATCATGAATACAAAGTTGGTTCATCTATTAGGTTTGGTATTGAAGAGTAAACATGTCATAATTTACCAATAACTTTATTTTTTAGATAATAATCCAAGGGATTATTAGAATATGGCTTCATACAACTATAGGAGTTAATGGTTTAACTCTACCACTCAAGGTTTACTTGAAAAATTTATGGAAAGTTCAAGCATTTTTCTCTTTAGGAATGAAAAACTGATTTAAAGGGATGCATCTAAAACCTCAAAGTTTAGAGTATGGGGATATATGTAGGTTTAATTAAATACATTATTATGTTATTATTCCCAATTATATGTGATTTATAAGATGGTTCATTGAATGGGTGTGTGGTTTAAAAATTTCATTTTATATTGTTCAACTTTTGATCCCTAAATAATGTGTTAGCTATAAGAGAAAACATGCCTCCATTTATTCTTCATCACATGAGTGTGATATAATTATCTATGATATGATTATGGTAAACCCTAATAAAACTAAATGAGCTTACAATTCATTCCTACCCTTCATATTTTTCCTACAATGACTACACAAAGTTGTACTATTTTTCCCATTAATAATGAAAAGTTTCTCTTAAGGGATGCATCATGCCACTTGAAGGTTTTGAGTGAGTAGTTAAACAAAGTTAATATGAAGTAAATTATTTAATTTATATTCCCATATATATGTGACTATAAATACATTTCATTGATTTGGTGTATTGTTCAAAGATTGTACATTATGTTAACTAACATTTTCTCCCTAAAGTATGTTTGGCTATGAGAGAAAAGGTTTATCCATTTTTAATTTTTTTGAGTGGAATATAATCCTCTGATATTTAATTATAGGACTCCCCCTTTCAACTTTTATATTTTATGGTTCATCTCTACCCCTCATGGTTTGCCTACAATGTATATACAAAACATGTACTTTTTACCCTTTAAGAACAATAAGTTTCTATTAAGACATGCATCCAACTAACTAAAATTTTTAAGTGTGTAGGAGAGTACATGGCACTTTAAGGATATTATTAAATTTATATTTTGATTCAAATTTTAATATTAATCTCATTCATATATTGGGGCTACATTTCAAAATTTATGTGGTATACTAACCAATTTTTTCTCTCTAAATCATGTCTTGGCTATGATAGAAAATGTGTCATCATTTATTCCTCATTGTGAGTTTCATATAATATTATAAAGCATGATTATAGTATTCCAATATGAAATTAAATGAGCTTATTATCCCTCATTTTTTCCATACAATAGATACATATTTCTTATTTTGATTTCCCTTAAAATTGATAAGTTGCTCTTAAGGTATTGGTCTATTTGCATGAATTTTTTGAGTTATAAGGCTGATGGAGGGTGAAAGATATTCATTTTTTTGTTTGTATACCCATTCATATGTGATCTTGAAATGGTTTTTTAATTGGGAACATATTTTTAAATATATTTTATACTGACCAACTTTTGCTCCCTAAATAAAGTTGTGGATGAAAGAGAAAACATTCCTCTATTTATTCCTTTTCTTCAAAGGAATATAATCCTATTGGAGGTGAATAGATGACTGTGGCATGAAAATTTATGATATTATGATTCAACATATTTAGGTCCATGGTAAAAAAATGACATTGGAAAAAAAAATCAAATGATTAAGATCTGATAAAGGTGGTGAATTCAACCCAAATAATTTCATAGAGTACTATGAGAAGCATGAAATCAAAATCCATTACTTTTTAGCAAAGACTCCACAGTAGAATGTAACTATTGAAAGAAAGAATAGAATAGTCAAGGAGATCACTAAAATAATGCTAAAAGAAGCCAAGTTACCTCATACATACTAGAGGAAAGAAGTAAAAAATAGTAGTATATATCTTATACAGAGTTCAACTAAGGGTAAATAGTGACAAAACTCCCTATGAACTATAGTATTGAAAACCTACCTTTTTGAATTAGTTTAGAGTATTTTGAAGAAAATTCTACATTATAAGAAAAAAAGGATAAATTGGGAAGATTTGAATCAATATATGATGAAAAAATATTTCTTGGTTATTCAACCCAAAGTAAAGCCTACATATGTTATAACAAAAGGCTACACAAGATTGTAGAGAGCATCAATGTCAAGATTGAATAAGGTTTAAAATAACTTAAACCTAACAAAGAAATATGTATTGAGGAATCATATTTTGAAGAAGAAGTAGCTAATGAAGAGGCCAAGGAAACAAATGAAAAGGCACTAGCAAGATTTTTTCAAAAGAATCATCCTATAGATTAGATAATTGGAAATAAGAATGAAGGAGTTCAAATGAGGAGAAGAGTTGTAAAAAATAAAGAGCAAGTAAGTTTTACTCTAATGTATAAAATTAAACCTAATAGCTATGTTAAAGCTAACAAGGATGAGGATTGGCTAAAATCCATGGAAAAATAACTTAGCCAAATTGAAAAGAACAAAACATGGAAATTAGTTCAAGGACCTTCAAACAAGAATGCGATAGGTACAAAATGGTTCTCTTTATAAAAGCTCAATGAGGATGGATCTATTATAATAAATAAATAAATATTGGTGTGCAAAGGATATGCACAAGTTGAGGGCATAGATTTTGAGGAAACATTTGCTCTAGTTGATAAATTAGAAGCTATAAGAATGTTTCTAGCATTCTATATTTACAAGAATATGAAATTACATCAAATTAATGTTAAATATGATTTATTGAATGGAAAACTAGAAGAAGAAGTCTACATATAAAAACTTGAATATTTTCAACTTTTAGAGGAAGAAGATTATTTGTGTAGACTAAATAAAGCTTTGTATGGTCTAAAATAGGTACCTAGAGCATGGTATTCAAGATTAGACTAGTGGCTTTAACAATAAGGATTCAAAAAAGGATGTATAGACAACAATCTCTACTTTAAATCATAAGGTGAACATATGTTTATTGTTTTTGTTTATGTAGATGACGTCATCTTTGGTGGTAGAAATAACAAAATGTGTAAATAATTTTTACACAAATGGAAAGTGAGTTTAAGATGTCTATGCTTGGAGAACTTTCTTTCTTCCTTGGTCTAAAAATAACATAAATAGATGAAGGGATATTTATATCCCAAACCAAGTATGCAAAGTAAATTCTAATTCTTTTTGGAATGGAAGATATCAACATAGTAGGTACTCCCATGATTACTAGTTGTAAATTGAGCAAACAGCATGAGTCCCTTGATGTAAATCAAAACTATGTATATATCAATGATAGGTAGCTTGTTATACCTAACTATATCAAGACCTAATATAATGCAAGTAGTGTGCATGGTTAAAATATTTTAAGTTATTCCAAAAGAATCACATGTTAATGTAGTGAAAAGAATCTTTAGAAATATCAAGAGCAAAATTGGCTATGGACTATGGTATCCTAAAAATAAAGATTTCACTTTGACAACATATACAGATGTAGATTGGGTAGAAAGTGTGGATGATAGAAGAAATACTAGTGATGGTGAATTTTTCCTTAAAAATAGACTTGTTTCATAGTTGAGAAAAATAAATAGTCAATTACTCTTTCGATAGCATAATAAGACTATATTATAGTAGTAGCATGTTGCACTCAAGTCTTATGGATGAAGAAAACACTCAAAGACATCAAGGTAGAGTAAAAATCACCTATCTCTATTCTTTTTCACAATTTAAGTGTTATTAATATATCAAATAATCTAGTGATACATTCTATAACCAATCACATATCAATCAAGTATAACTTCTTAAGAGAAAATTTTGAACATCAAGAGGTCATAATGAAGTATGTGCCAACTCAGGATCAAATTGAAGACATAATCACCAATCCTCTTCCCAAGGAACAATTTGAGTAGCTGAGACAAAATTTGGGAGTGGTGGATCCTATATCACATCACTGGATATTAGTGATAGGCCATGAGTCTAGGGGGAGTATCATATAAGTTTTGTTAATCCCTAGTAGAAGAGAGAAAGGGAAACTTAGTTATGCATACTTTTCCACATTTCTAATGATTTGATGGTTTTAGATTATTATACAAACTCCTTTATCTAATAAAGGGGGATAAACATTTGGAAAAATAGTGAGAAAGAGTCCCTTCACCATTAATGTCAAAGGGGGAGAATAAGTGCAAATGGTCTCTACAAAAGTTTGGATAAAAAGAGTAAATACTAAATAAGATAAGAGAATGTATCCAATTTATGTTTATGAAAATGTTCCATTACCTAAGCTAGAGAAAGTTTAGTATGAACAACTTTAGTAGTTCTAGGAAAGGAGAAAAATATTATAATATCAGAGCATTTATTTTTCCATCAATGACAAAGGGGGAGATTATTGGCATTTTGGATGTCATTGATGCTCAAGGATGAATATAGTGATTAGAGGATATGTAAGGGATCATATCAGAGGTTAATGATGATTGGAGTGATTGTGTGCAAGAGTAGAATACTTCTATTTCTTCATATTGATCATCTAGACATTTTGGGTCTATGATAGGAAAATTTGAGAAGGTCATTTACTATCACCATTGCCACATATGGATGATTATATGGAAGTTGGTCATATGGTTGTGATCACATTAGTCCCTAGTCATTATGCACCAGATTTGAAGTCATGCAATGAATCATGGTAGAAGATATGAGGATTCAAAGTTGGCTACTTAGATAGAATTCACTAAGCCTCCATAGCCAAATTTGTAAAAGGGTTCAAGTAGAGCCAAGTAAGCATGTTGATGAGGTTAGAATTTACACACATGGAAGTGTCAAGATAAAATTATCATATGGTTTATTCATTTTTGTGCCTAATTTCAATGTGAAGTTGGGCTTCTAGACATTTTGACAATGTTTTGCCACACTTAGTCAAATTTGTAGATGGCAAGAAAACATTGAGTAGGAATTTTTATGATGTCTTGTCTTGCATGTATGAAGTTTTATAGAGAAAATTAATATACGGATAGAATACCCTATATTATAGTATCTTATTCTCTAAATTATAGATCATACAATGAGGCACATCAAAAGTTATTCTATAACAAAGTTGGCCTTCCAGGCAGTTCTAGGCATGGTCGACTCTATGACAGAAGAATTTAAGTGATCATATTAATGGAATTATATTTCATACATGAAAAGGATTCAATAATAAATGATCACATGGGTTTTTTCATTATCGTGCCTATTTTATATGGTCCAAATTTTACAATAGTTGGATGAGTAAAGCAAAAGATATGAAAATGCAAAGTTAGCCTGCTAGGGATATTGAGAATATGTACAAGGTAAATTTCAAGGACATCTCAAAGAGATCAACATAGTGAATTTGTTATAAGATGATAGGATGAAGTGATATAAGGACAATTGGTTGATGCTTAAATCTTGATGAATATGATCATTTAATTGTACAGTGAATAGCCAATGACACATAGTGAAGTCAAATAGTCAATTATCAATGTGAGGATGCCAAGTGTCTTAATAGAGGGAACTGATAGCAACATACAAAAGGCATGTGCTAATTCCAAGTGTCATATTATTGAGTGATAAGAATAAATAAATATCATTATTTTCATAAGGTATAAAAACACATGGGAGCTTAGATCAAAAATATTAATGAATGCATTTTAAATTTGAAGAGTTAAAGCCTAGAAGTGTAAAAAGTTCAAACAAAGCATGTAAGCCTATCAGATATTGATCTAATAAATGTATTTTAAAGTTGAGAAGATTTATCAAGGATCATCATATCTTAGCATTAATCTTAAGATCAATGGTAAATATTTAAATATATGTTCATCTCCATGGTCAAGTGTTGGAACATGCAGGAACTTGTAGTTAACCCATAAATTATGACACAGATAATGAATTTGATTGCAATGATTGATCAAAATCATGTAATATGTAATGTGATTCAAAATAAGAGCCCAATATATACTAAATATATTAATTTACCAAGAATCAATGTGATGATGCATGAGTTCAAGAAATGGGAATCTTGTTGTTTAAATAATATGATCTAAGTCTATAACTAGCATGATGGGTTAGTAAAAAAGGGTAAACATCAAGAAGATATGGAACCCTAGATCAAATATTTGTGTGTGTGTGTGTGTGTGTGTGTGTGTGTGTGTGTGTGTGTGTGTGTGTGTGTGTGTGTGTGTGTGTGTGTGTGTGTGTGTGTGTGTGTGTGTTTGTGTTTGTGTGTGTGTGTGTGTGTGTGTGTGTCTGTGTGTGTGTGTGTGTGTGTGTGCGTGTGTGTGTGTGTGTGTGTGTGTGTGTGTGTGTGTGTGTGTGTGTGCGTGCGCGCGTGCGCGCATATGTGCATGCATGCATGCCTGCGTGCTTGCGTGCGTGCGTGCATGCATGCGCACGCATGTGTTTGTGTGTGTGTGTGTGTGTGTGTGTGTGTGTGTGTGTGTGTGTGTGTGTGTGTGTGTGTGTGTGTGTGTGTGTGTGTGTGTGTGTGATCTAGGATATAAAAAAAGTTGTTGGAGCTGTTGCTATTACTATTGAATAGAGCCAAATTGAGAGAGAGAGGTAGAGAGTAAGAGGGAGATGAAGTGTTTAAAATAGAGATATATAGAGATAAAAACATAGAGAGGTATAGTGGAATAGAAGAGGGAGATGAAGTGTAGAGTATAAATAGTTACAGATCTGACCTATAATAGAGAAAAAATAATTGGATTCATTTATGAATCTATATTGTAATCTAGAGTTGTAGCTCCATATAAATTTTATTTGTGGGTGCCATTAGATAAGTTGAGTTGGTTATCAGTTAGGGAGTGGGCACTTCCTTAGCTTTGGTGCTCTTAATCTAGGAGATTGGTGTCTTCTTAGGTTCAGTTCCTTTAAATGTGTAATGAATGAGGTTTTGACTATGAGGCTAAATTAGAATATTATATTCTAGAAGTTATTCTCACCATGTTTTTTCCCA
This sequence comes from Torreya grandis, assembly GCA_037957365.1. Lineage (NCBI taxonomy): Eukaryota > Viridiplantae > Streptophyta > Pinopsida > Cupressales > Taxaceae > Torreya > Torreya grandis. The sequence continues at coordinate 2,484,683 of JARHVA010002383.1, read as the reverse complement.
TATTGGGACATATACATATGGTGTTATGTGTTTTTATGTGTGTGATCTTTGAATATATACTTAAGTCTACATATCCATTCTAGTTTGTTTTTAAAAGTGATTTAAAAAGGGACTAATTTAGTTATTCTACTGATTCACCTCCTCTATCAGTAGATAGTTGTGTTCCAACACATATATCTATGGCACAACCTTAGAAAATAGATTCAAGTGTACAACATAATAATTAAAAAATAATGAATTAGAATTATGTATATAAAATGGTCCAATTTCTTGGAATAAAAAATTTCACCATGGTTACTATGGACTCACCTCATGCCATATTAAGGTCTATCTAGGACTGCATGACTTAAAGTATGTCAGTGATGGTGAATCCTATGGAGCATACATATCAGGTTATAGATGCGAATAAAAATATAAACATGATTTAAAATATCATTAATATAAGTTAAAAATATATTACGATTATGTATTCTCACTAGCATCTATCTTTAAATCAAGTGATGCTTACAAGATATTTGATCTTGGGATACAAATGTAGTACTTGTCATAGGTTATTGTAATCCAAGTTGGGTACCAATAAAATATCTCATTACTTTTACAAGTAATAAATCAATAATTAAATTATCAATAAATTAAAAGTAAGATTATTTTAATTAAAATTAAAATTATTTGATCTACATAAATAGAGATAGATAGTAGCAAAGACTAATGATAATTAAAACACCAAAATAAGGATTATTTATAGTTTATATAATGTCCTAATATCATATTGCATCATCTATACAAACAAATAAATAAATATAAAATTTATATAATATATTTAACATAAATTTTATTTATTACTTGTACATAAAGAGAATTAGAGAATATGAGAGGGATAAAAGGATAGAAAAATAGTGATAACAAGAGGAAGTAAGAGAGAGAGGGAGAGGGAGAAAAAGATCTATTGAAAGTGAAAGAGAGATAATTTAAATTTATATCTCTTTTTCTCCCTTTGTATTTGTATGTATTTCTATTTTTCAAGAGGACATGGGAATGTAAATAAATAAAAGACATTAAAACTATGTTGTATATAGAATATTGAAATAATATAACAACTAGACAATTTACTTTCACACCCTAAAACTATGGTGCATACAAAATATTAAAACAATATAGAAAATAATACAATTTACTTTCACAACCTAAGTGTAAGGTAATTTATTTATAATGGAAGCCTCAACAAAAGAATACAAACCATGTGGTATACCCATAATATCACCTATTTTCTATATAATTAAAAAATGAAAGAAGTTAAATATGAATAAATTAAATAAACATATTATGATAAATTTATTATTACTTTAGATAAATAAATAAATAAAATTAAATACTTGTGTGAATGATTATTTTAAATAAGATAATTTCTGCATATCTAGATTTGTGTTTACCTGAGGTGTTTAAGCAAATGTAGATGGCATATGTTGTCACATACTAATATCCTATAAAAATGTGTGTATAGTATCATTTGGTGTGCTTATTGGATTTCAAAATTCAATACCCATATTTATAAATTTATTTCATCTTATATTATAATTCTTCTCACATGATGTGCAATGGTGTCTAGGTACTAGAAGATGCATACTAGTTGTGTCACTAAATGAAGCACCAATAATAAGAGGGGCATTGCTAGATGTGCCACCATTTTTATCACATGAAGTCTTTAATATATGCTTAACATGGTCAATAATCACACATGTTGACAAATGTTGACCAAAATATTTGATGGATTGGGACTGAGCAGCCTTACACCATGTGATGATATGTTGTATGTCTAAATGTGGTCTATAGGTAGGTGTATTCATAATCTACATGGTTTAACTAGTGAAAGGAGTTAGATCTATTTTGTATACATTTTCTTCCAAAATCACTTCATGTATCAATCATAGTAGGGTGCTTAATGAAGCATGGTATTTGATGATCTATTTGAGTTTTGTATCATCATTGATATTTAATGTGGCCTTGGTGTTTGCAACCCTTGTCTAAATATATCCACTCAATTGTTACATCTTGTTTGTATGCCTTTGAGCTTAAAGGTCATCAAAATAACTACATAATAACTGGCTCTACCAATTTAGCAGGTTGTCTGACATAGTATTTTTGGAATTTAGTGATTTTTTGAGTGTTCCATCATTCTCCTCCATAGTTGTAGTGTGACTTAGAATGGTTACCTTTTTTTCAAGGCCTTTACAAGTTTTATACTAGAACTAGCTAATGTGGTATCCAATTGATGCTTCCAATCAAGTAAGCTATATGTTACTTATTGATCCTGAAGTGTGGTAGTGTCAAGCATTCCTTGATACTCCTCCAAAAGAGTGATGAGTGTGGCAGCCTCTTCCTTGATATCCTAACCTAATGTTCCCAATACACTTAGTTTCTATGTTTCACACCAATCTTTTGTTAACTCAGAGACAATTTTCTTGATTTTGTGTTGGTTAAACATTACTTGGTCCTTGATTGCTCAATTAACCAACTCTAGATAAGTATAATGGATGAGCTTTATAGGTTCATGAATTCAAGCCTTCAACCTGATATTTTCATTCTTAGATTGATCAGTCTCCTGATCTAGCAAGGTGTACTTCTATGTAATGGATTCCTAGAATGTTGTAGTGTCCTCTAATTACTTCTTTAATTATAACTCAAAAACATCTAATGATGCTTCCTAAATAAGGGGGAAGCTCAGTCAAGTTATTATGATAGCTGATGGATAAGGTCATGGCATGGTCTCAAGTAGAAGTGAGAAGGTGGTGTGTCAATCACCCACATTTAGAATGCCCCATAGTGAGACTCCTCCCAAAGCTAAGGCCATTTTATTATCACCTATTGCCACTATGGGTTTATATTTCTCTTGCACCAGATGTGCGTACTCAGCTTTTTATTATTGTTCAAACACTTGTTATTATTGTGCCTTGGAATATTTTGGAGTTTTTAGTTTCTAAATGCCATCTTCATCATGTTTTCTCTTGGCTTAATCCACTAATTTATGATTTACCTCCTCTTTTACAACTTTATTTTTATCATATTCCACCTATTACTTTTGTGCACAATCTTCTTCCTCTTTTTTTTTCAATCACAATATCCTTATCTTGTTTAGACTTAGAATATGCCTATGTCTATAGATCATCTTTCACCTTGGTTTCACACTATTATTATTCTTGTACATGAGCTTGATTTTTACATAAGGATTTATCTTATTCTACTTTTTAGTTCCTCGTAGCTTCATCAGATTACTACTAGGTGAGAGTGACACCTTATAGATCCTTCTTTGCCTATGCCTCTACATCTTGTCATTGATTTTTCTTTTCTACCTTGGCCTTAGGAGTGAGCATAGCCTCTTTATTCATATTCTTTTTGTCTATCTTTTTGGTGCACCTCCTACACCTACATTTTTGCATTGATAGCGTTGTGTGCATTTTATGCATCCTTGATAGCATTTTGGTGTCATGCTTCAATGTCTTAGACCTTTTTTTTGACCTTAGCATCCTTATATTGGTAGTGTGATTGATTATTTTTCTTTTATTATGCCCTATCCTTCTAGTGCTTCTTTTCTTCTTTATGGAATTATCATTCTATTGTATGAGTTATTTCCTCCCATGAAATATTTTTCTCTTCAGTTATAGGTTGATCTAGTATCATCTCTTCGTATATCAAGTTCTCTTTTTACAATTAAAAAATCACTTGACTAGATAACAAAGATGGACACATATGATTTATTTTGTCCCTAAGTAACTAACCTATGTTTTTATGGAAATGAAGTCAAGTAAATAAAAGGATACACTTCTTACATAATGGTTTCCCTTCCAAATATTTATTCTTTCATATTAAAAAAACATTAGCCTCTTATTAGGTTTTGGGTTGGTTCACTATAGTATCCTTTAGACTTTCAAGTAGTGGATTAAATATGTCAATGGTTGTGAAATTGGTGTAAGGTGCCTAATCAAAAAGTTCAACCATTGTCTACATGTATTCAACATATTCACGTAGTGTCAATAAAAATGGATGTCATGCATGGTGTTATTTACACCCAAAGACTTAGAAGGACCTTCTTACATACTTGAACTATGCATACTACCTTATTGAAGAATAACTCCTCCTCCATCTCATAAAATTTACATACCATATCTACAATCATCACTTAGTAAATCTCTTGTTCATCAATCCCTATTTGAGGTACGTCACAAGAGATTGCAATTTGGGGTACCTTGGGGTCATCAAACCTAGTTATTATACTCTTCATCTTATGATCTAAAAAAGGTGATGGTTTTTTTTTATGTGGAAAGCTTACACTTTCATTTCTACTATTTTGAGGTTGTGACTTCCAGTTGTTGTACTGAAAGAACTATTATACCAGCTGGTATGGATTTGGGAGGTGTGGCAAGCCTAGTTGCATATGAATTTTACCTAGTGACTTCAACCCACATCATGGACATGATAATAAAATATTATGGTGGTCCAAATGGAAATATAGGTAGCTCATATATGTGAATGAAGGTGCCTTTTATGACTAAAGTGATAATAGAATGTTATCTTTTGTACTGCATGACATATAACAACACCCATGCATGTGTAGTAATTATCTCCAAACACTAATCCCACCATGTCTTGAACTTACCCTTAAGAGTTAGGGCACCACACCTAGGTGTCCATATAAAATTATGAAATTATTGTGATGGCTAGTAGTTTGTATTTGGGTGCACCTCTCCTTCAGGAAATTTCTATTGAGTGAAACACAATTAAAAGATCAAGAATTGGTATTAGAAGGATTGCTTGGAAGTCATGCAACACATATCAATATTTGTAATCATATCTTGTATAAAATACTCTAGCTAGTTGAACTACTCATTGCAATCAATCATGCAATGTGCAATGTCAACCATTCATTTGGGGATTTGCTTCACATACTTGGTGGTCTACCAAAATGAGCATGTAATGCACTTGACTAAGATGTACACCCATTCATCTTAGATATTTTTTAATGTGATTTCTCTATACCACTAAACATATATTTCTTAAACTTATTGAATAATAGGAGGCATTTGTGACTTGTAAAGAGTAAGAGAATCATCCCACACAAACATACCCAAAGCTCTAGCCATTTCTTCAGTGTTGATGATGATGGTCATATTAGAGGAGATTTAAAATTTTCCCTCATTATAGTGGTTTATTAACATTTGTAAAATCTCCCACAAATTTCTTAATTTATGAATTCAAAGTAAATGATCGAAGTATGTGTTTTGGAAGCAATGTGGGGTTACAAGACCAAGTGGTTTCATAACATCTACAAGATCTTGTTAGAATATTTTTTGTTCTACAAATCAGAGATAATTAAATGGCTTTAGATCATTATATTTTATCTATCTAAGAATAATATAGATTCCAATTACTTCTTTCTAATAATCTATCAATTTTTTATGATCTATGAATTATTTATGGTATTTAAATATTGGAAATTAGAAACTTTTTTCTTTTTAAACTATATAAGTTGGCTCACCTCTAGAAGTTTAGTTTGTAAATGGTTGTAATTATTAAATGTAGACTTGTTTCATAACTTTGTGCCTTTATAGATTTTGTGCCTATTGACTTTCACATAAATGCTGCACTGAGTTATCCCTTCAATATCAATTTAAATGGTGATGTGGAAAATCTGATATGATCTAGAAATAATGGTAGTTAGTTGTTTGGTACATGCATCAAGATATGTCATTATATTTTTTGATGTATGTATTTGAGTATTAAGTGATGATGTTGACCAGCCATAAATATGGTGAAGATTATATCAATCAAACCTAGGATCTATCATTAACTTCTTGGGATGACCATTATACGACTTATATCTTAGCTGATTTGAATTGATCATACATTTCCCAAACATAGTTGTTTTATTTCACTTATACTAACATCAATAATGGTACACCTAAATTATTCTATGCACAATTTTTTCACACTATACTTCTTATCATCATTCTAAAATATAGTGAAGATATCATCTACAAACACACACACACACACACACACACACACACACACACACACACACACACACACACACACACACACACACACACACACACACACACACACACACACACACACACACACACACACACACACACAACAAGAAAATATATAAAAATGGGAAATCTTAGTCTACTTGATACTACTTAGCACCCACTCATTTGGAAGAAAGAGATCAATTAAGACTAGTGATAGTAGGGCATAAGCCTACATCCATTAACCCACCTTGGCAAAATGATTCCCTATAGATATCTCAAAAAATGGTTCCTTGTTTTTATATTTCATGTATAACATAAGGCCCTTTCCACCTAATCTCTAATTTACCCATAAATGCTCTGAAGTGACTATCATATAACAAAACTAGTTGATCTTTATTGAATTCCTTACGTCACAAGTTCCTATCATGCCATGCTTTATAACTTTACTTATAAACTTCCTACATTCAATATGTTTTTCATCAATACTCATCCATCTGATTCAATTCGAGAAGTCAATTTATGAGAGACTTTTAATACCTTATTCTCATAACCATTATAATGCATATATTGGGTACCAAGTATTTTATACACATTACTTCTTCAAGCCCATAGACCAACAAAAATGGAGTAAAACATGTTTCCCTCTTAGAGTGCATTTTATAAGCCCAAATAATCATAGGAATTTGATCTTCCCAATCATCCCCCTTAATATCATAGATCTTTGTCAATATATTATCCAACACTTTACTAGAATCCCCAACTTATCTATTTGTTTATGAATGGTACATAGTACTTTTATGATGGTAAATCATGAATTCTTGAGTAAGATATTTAATAGTATTATTTAGGAAGTGTGTCCCTAAATCACTTATGAGATTGATGGGGCATCCAAACCATATAATAATATTATTGTAAAGTAACTTTGTTATATCATTCACCCCATAGCAAAGAGTTGTAATATCTTCAATCCATTTGGTAATGTAATTTATCATAGTGATAATATACAAATATGTTTTTCATTTACTCTAGGGATTGATAGGTACTACAAAATGAATACCCCATTGTTCAATAGGTTGTTTAGATAATAAAGGCTCTAAGGGAATTTGATCCTTTTGGTGTGGCTTACCCATTCATTAACATATGTAATAATACTATGCTAATATATGTGCATCCTAAAAATGATTCAACCACCATAATCCACTCCATAATAGTTTCTATGTAGTAGCTTCCCTAGCAAAATGACCTCATGTTATTCCTTGGTGTGATTCCTATAAGGTCTACATATGTTTATGTTCCATGACTACCCTACACAGTATTTAATCTTTTCCCAAATGATACAAGATCCCATTTATAATAGTATATGGCAAATCCCTTATGATAAACTACATCTTATCTATTTCTTAGTCATGTATAGGGAATACCCCTTATTCTAGGAAATTAGAAATTGCTTCAAAATTCTTAGGTATAATAGAAACTCGAAATAGATGGGCATTAGGAGAATCTTTCTATAGTTATTTTGGCACTTCCCCATTCATGATTAAATTTGGATGATCCTAACCAATATTTTCTCTACTTGGCTTGATGTTGATGCAAAATTCAAATTCTTAGAAAAGCATCAGCCATCTTAAAATTCATCCTTCGAGTATAGGCTTATTATCTAGGTATCATAGAGCTTGATGATCCATGAAAACATCAAATGGTGTCACAAGATGATAATTGTTTACTTTCTACAGTGTGAAAACTATAGCAAGTGCTTCCCTTTCAGTCATCATGTAATTAATTATTGCATCTGATAACTTTTAGCTTATAAAATATATGGGATGGTCTAGTTCATCATCTCCTAGATATGTAAGTACAACACCATCCATGATACTAGAAGCATAAATTTTCAAATAAAAAGCATTACTCTAATATGGAAAAATGAGAATATGTAGAGTGATAAATCATTGCTTTAATTTTATGAAAGTTGCTTAACACTGTAAATTTTAGAAAAACTTCAAACCTTTATAAATTAAATACTCCAATGGGGATTAATTGGTTACATATCCCTTTATAAAATTCTAGTAGTAACTTGTGTGGATAAGAAAGGATCACACTTCCCTAGGGTTGACTGATGGGGGCATACTAAGAATGATTGTAACTCTAGTCTAGTCTACCAAAATCCTTTCACTACACACCACATGATGTAGAAGGGCACCAAAAGGTGTAGAAAATAAACACTTTTTCAAATTTAGGGTAATGAATAGATATTGGTAGTATTTTATCATGAAGCACAACTTGGAAAATTGCTCTTTAAACAAAGATAAGACTACCCAATCATCTAGATATACTTCCATGAGGTCATAAATGAAATCCTTAAAGGTAGTCACCACTACTCTATAAAATCCTATAGGTGCATTCCTAGGGACAAAATGCATTAACTTATATGAAAAGGATCCCTATTTCATGGAAAAAGTTATTTTATTTTTTTCTTCTTTTGTGATGGGTATTTGATGATAGCCACTAAACCCATTTGTGAAGGAATAAATTTCATGATGTTTGACAAATTCCAAAATTTCATCTTTGAAGGGAATCGTAAATAGATAATTCACACATGCATCATTAAAAATTTGATAGTCACCACATACTCTGATCTCCCATATTTTATTAGGCTACACTACTATGGGACTAAACCAATATGCCTTCTCTATAGGATAAATTATACATACTTCCTACATTCTATCTAGTTTAGCCTTCACTTTCAACTTCATGTTTGGATTCAAATTATATGGCCTTTTCCTTATGGGTCATAAACATTTTTTGATCTTGATATGCATTTCACCTAGGGAAGGATCCACTCCTTTGACTTCTAAATTTTTTTTGGGAAACACATTTTGATAATCCTAGAATAGTTGCATAGCTTCTAAAATTTTGAATTGAGTCCAATAGTCACCTATATGTGCCAATTTAGGAATTTCCTTGATTTTGATGTTTTCCACATGATTTTTTTTTTATATTTAAGATGAATCTTGCACTTTTCCTCAACAATAGATTCTTGAAACATTCTTTATCTTTCCTTCTCCAAAATTTGTATGTTGCATGATTTTTATTTTTTAGTGGCTCTTACGATCGGATTCTATAATTTTTATATGGGTTAGTTCAAAAAAATCTATCAAATCAATATCACCATTAGTATCTAATTATTTAATTTCCTCTTCTTTATGCTTTATTTGATGACATGGCTACATAAGATAGTGTTCTTCCATCTTGGTAGCTTTATATATTCATAGAATTGTATTGATATGATAGGGTACATTATTATATGCAGTAGACTCTGTCATGGTGCCTAAAACCTTAACATACCCATGGCATAGGAAATATTTGATTTTGAGTAATGCATTATGAACCATATTATTATCATCCTAAAACATAGAAGTTTGTATAAAGTCACTCTGCACCTACACCCAATGCTTTAACTCCCTCCTACATTTTTTATGAAAATACCAAGCTAATGGTAAAGGGGAAAGTGTTTAATTAAATATATGAACCCACTACTTATGTGTCATTCATTATTTAGTCCAAACCTCAACACATTCATGGATATGGATTTTAGGGCACTTACCTTTTTGAAAGTAAGGACATTTACTTTTCATTACTATGGTAGTTAAAATATGCTAATCATTCTATGAATTTACCACCATATCATTGAAACTCCCTTCAAATCATAATTCAAGGCACTAACCCACTAACTAATCATAGGAACATGAAATTGTAAGCATGGAATGAATTGATTTATATCCTTAGTCATATAGTTTAAAGGAAGTTGTCTTTCTATGGTGAAGACCATTCTTATAGCTTAGAGTTCTTGATCACCATGGTCCCAGTTAATTAGATGCGTATCTGAGTCTTTGATTATATATGAAACTATTTATCAATCCAAGGTACCTTCTTTGGTCTTCTCTATATAATCTAGCATATGATCATCTTTTTGCTAGAGAAAATCAACTTCTGAGTGAATAGCAAATTTAGAATACATGGATACACAATATTCTATGAGAAATTGAGGTACCAATCTTGAGTAATTATTGGTTTAGAAATATATTATTCAAATGTATTTAAATTTTTAGTAAGTAAAGACTGCACCTAAGGTTTATTGTGCCCATACATTAAATTCCACTCAGTTACATATAGAGATTTTAGGTTCTCCACAGAGTTTATCTTTATCCTACTAGTTTCTTGTACAACACAGAGACTATGGTTTAGTCAGAATAATGTAGTGTTTGTGTAACTTATGTAAATAGATGACTATAATATTATCTCCTTGATGTACCTCTAACTGATTTTGCACAATATTGATAGTCATATGACCATCATATACTCATTTTATGCCAATCAGTGTATGATAATGAATTATTATTGTCTTCATATTGATGAATTCAAAGTCACCTTGTAGGATTAGTTTTATGACTTTGATCTCAATATATTATAATTGGCCAATGGGTTTAATTCTTCCATAATATTTCAAACTTAAAGTCACTAGGTTGTAACTAAGAATTGACCATCCAATCATCTCCCATGTAGACCTGTGAATCATGTTAACATGCTACCAAAATCAAAGATAACATTTAAAATTTCATATCCTACAAATTCAATGTTAATTTGTGCATCTGCATCCCATGGATTATTTATTTTTACATACCAAACAATTTTTTATTTATTTTGTTTCCCTTGGTACATACATTTCAATAAATTATGTAACATATTTTTAATACTCTAGGAAATATATTCATTATGTAGTATACTTAGCAGCTTCAGTAAACCTATCAATGTAGTAACAACTCCATCATATCACATAATGTGATTAATATGAAATAACATTTAGGCATATATTACTATAGCATCTCCTTCAGTAGTGACTTGGTGTTGAATATTATTCAACAACTATGTAACTTCATACATCAACCCCTTTTCTATAGTTGGGTCTAGGGATTTGTCCTATTTTACTTTCTTGATTCCCTGATCTTGAAGTATTTTGAGAGGAGGCAATCCTCTCTGTACATATTGGTATCTTGTAATGGCATTCAAAAATGCATCCTCCTGAGGTTGTGCATTTACCATATTAACATTCTTGATGACCTTTTATTTTCTTTACTTTTCCAAGATAGGATAATCTTATATCTCATGTTGCTCATATAACCTATAATATGTACAATAAGACTATATTTGGAGATTTAAAGGATAATTATGATGCACATGGTTATACTTTCTACATAAGTTATATTTCAAATGAGGGAATTAATAATTATTTCCTCTACCACCTTGATAAACCCCTATATATCTGCCCTTATATCCTCCTCTATTTGATTGATAACCTCCTCTATAACATCCTTGTTGATAAATTGTATTCCATTTCTAATGCTTCTAGGCATTATCATGAATCCTAAATTATTGTTGCAAAAATGGTAGAGTCCAACTAATTTGTTGCTACTACATCATTATCAAATTCCAAGTAGTTAACTATTTGTATTATGGTGATGGTGGTGTCCAACCTGGTGATGGAGGGGTCCATCTGGCTAGACCTTGAGGTTGGTACTAAGGCAAAATTGGAATCCATTATGGACCAATTTGGTTCACATAACCCTTATCACCTTCTAGACCTAGAATCATCTTCTTAGTCAAATATACTTGATGTATAGTGATGGTGAATACATTCTTTGTAATATATTTTTTGATCTCATGTATATCCTTACAATTCTTTTCATCATGATTATGTGATCTATAAAAATTACAATACCTACAAATTTCATAGAACTCTATCTTGATCTTAGGACAAACATTCCTATGATGTCCTTCTTTACCATACACCATGCAATATAGACTTATCTTAGGGTTATCTTATTCATAATACTATTTCATCCTCTTCATAAAAGTTTGTAATGTATTTTCAATCTTAGAACCCACTATGGGAGCTTCCCCATAATCTTCAATTTTCTCCACCTAGAGATCAATAAATCTAGCATCTAACTTAGTGGCATATTGAGTCCACACTATAGAAAATCTGATCTTGGAACATAATCCATTAACAAACCATGAATCTTTATCTTTATCTTTATCTTTATCTTTATCTTTATCTTGTAACTGGCAATGCAATGGAACTCCTATGGGTGACTTGAATAAGTCATCATATTCTCCTATGATTCATCCTATTTTCTTTTATTGTTATGTTGATTATGTACTCAAGACTGCAACATTAGCCTTCTTGGATTTTTGTGGTTTGACCACCATGAGAACAAATTACTTTGTATTCTCCACCAATTTCTTACATTGCTTAGCACTAATCAGGGAGATAGATGTAGGAGGTGGTACCTCTGGTACCCTATAGCATCATGTTCTAAGCGTGAGGGTGATTATTTGGGTTCATTATTCATAGATTCTATGTCACTCATACATGAATGGTAGACCAAGGAGTACATCATAAACATCTAGATTGACCACATCACACAAGACTTCATCTTGGAATGGTTTTATTGCATATGAAAGAAGACACTGATGGGTGACATAGAGGTCTCTCCCTAGACTCAACCATCCAATACTATATGGCTTTCGATGAGACTTCATGGATAGATTTAGACTTTTTACAACTTCAGCAGAGATTAAATTCTTTTGACTCCCACTATCAAGAATGAAATGTAGAGGCTTACCTTTTACCCATAATTTGGAGTGAAACAATATTTCCTTGTCATCTAGCCTTTCCTCACGGGTCTGTGATGAAGAGACAATGATGTCAGGCTTAGTGTCTACAATTTCTTCTTCATCCTCTTCAATTGTGGGGTTGTGGATGAAACAGAGTAGTAGATGTCGAGTATTGTGACTCAAAAGTAGTGACTTGATGGCTTGACATTATTCTTTGGAGTGAGTTATAGTTTTGTGATAATCACACCATTTTATAGCCTTCCCTTTCTGAGATTTCTTATCTTGAAACTCATTTTGCTTCTAATTTTGGCCTCATGTTTGACCTTCCTTATCACTTTTCCATTTTGAAGGCTGACTCTTCATATTTTTTCTACTATGCTTCTGCTCAATTTTTACTACAAATTTGTATGCCTCACTAAGGGTTTCCAAATTGAAGAGTTCCATTTCCTCCCTTATATACCATTGTAGTCCACCATGATATTTGAGAGTCTTATGTTTCTCATTTTCTTGGATGCCTAATCTTGCAGGCAAAGAATGAAAAATATCTGTGTAATCTTGAATAGATTGGTCCTTACCTTGGTGAAGTTGTTGCCACTGTATGTACAGATCAACATATGCTCCAATGGGATCGTTATGTCATCAATTAGGGTGGAACTATCACCTAAATTGTCACCTAAATTGTTGCTCAAATCACCATTTTTGCTTGGACTAATGGATGGGTTTTCAAATGATCATGGTTTCCCCTTTCTAATATTGCTAAAACTAGTTGCTTGTGTTACAATATCAATGGAACCTCATTTATAAATTAGCATGCTTAAGGTTGGATGCTTTAAATGTTTAAATGAAATTTTTATTAGCCTTGGGTCTCAAATTGATTAGATCTATTTTAAACCATGAATAAAACCCTAGTATAATGTTTTGATGTAGATCCCTCCTATTTAAATTCAAAATTTGCATGGGAACACTTATAAATTCCATAGACTTAGCCTAATTTTACCCTAAGTCTTAAGTTGTGTTTTTCAACATTACCCATCCTTAGTCTAAAATATTATCCTTGGTCCTTTTATATCCCATGAACCATGGTCCCTTTTTCTATGTACTAACTTAGCCTAAGGCCTTACCCTAAATTTAATCATAATTGTTTATACAATGAAACCTTAGGTTAAAACCTTATGCTAGGACCTTTTATTATTTGCAAAGTACCATTTTATTATGCCATGAACTTAGAATAAAATCTTTATCCTAAGGTTAATGTTCATGTTTATTAACATAAAAATATGACCTTAGTCTTAAAGATTTTATCCTAAAACCTATGCACTCTCTCAAGCCTGACTTAAATAGTTTGCATCTTCATAGGATCAATGACCTATGTTTGTTTGGGCTAGATTGATCTAATGGAATGTAGCAAGTCAAAATTTCAATGACACCCTTGAGATGGTGAGAAGATGACTAGTGTCATAGTTGTAGCTAAATAACAATGAACAACTAATGGTAGTCCATCCCATATATCATAATCGAATGACACACACTCACTTGGATGATGATGATGATGGAATAAAGTGAGATTGATGTTGAAAATTTAGGCCACGGACCAAAATTTAAACATCTATTACTTTAACAAATATTTATGGTGTGTGTTCAAGTGTACATATCCAGATCAATGGAGTATAGTAAGTCAAAATTTTAACAAATCTTAAAAGGCTCAGGGGACTTCCAAGTGGCATGACTTCAGGGCCAAATACAAAGAGTGGCCAATGTCATTGAACTCTTAGGATGAATATCAACTAATAATATTGATCCATGAAAAATAATCCAATAATATGAGATAAAAACTTATTTTCAAATGGTAATGATCAATTTTTAAACATTAACGAGGTAAGTGCTACAAAAGTACCACATTGATGCCATGATGGCACCACATAGGTAGAAAGAAATCAATATAGAGATATTATGGTATTAGAAAGGCAAAGGTATAAATTTAGGGATAGATATCAAATATTAAGTCACACACTCACTTAATTTTTTATAAGTTACCACCGTTGAAGATCTGATAAGACTTGTAAAAAAAGCCCTAGCTCATGTAAAATCCTTAATTCAACCATGTATTGACTACAATCAAATGTAGAAGAGTGAATTATCATCTAAATTTGAAAAATTTAATCCATAATCAAACTATAAACCACTATTAATATTTCAAAGTCATGACAACCCAAAAAATCACTTTAATAGAGGGTATATAGCTCTATATAACCTCAGATATGGATGGTAGGATTTTTAAAGATAGAGTTTGATGCCACAACTTTGAACAAGGGAGACAACAATTGGTCCAAGATTTTTTAGATAATTGAAGGCCTACCAGCCATCATAAGAGAGGATGAGAGGAATACATTGGTCAAGAGGATGTATTACAACATGGTGGTTATTCCGATGATAGGTCTTCATTTTGTTACATCTAAACCAGAGGTACTACATTATATTGAAGTTATCTCTCCTATATTTAAGGATTGAAAATTTGATAAGGGTATGATGATTCAAAAGCTTAGCTTTAGGAATGTTATATATATTTCTCATATTGCCTTTGAGAACTATTATAAATTACCCAAGACCTATGTGGACATAACCATAATTAATAAATGATGTAAGAAGAATGACCTAAAAACC
Organism: Torreya grandis; assembly: GCA_037957365.1. Lineage (NCBI taxonomy): Eukaryota > Viridiplantae > Streptophyta > Pinopsida > Cupressales > Taxaceae > Torreya > Torreya grandis. The sequence continues at coordinate 2,469,318 of JARHVA010002383.1, read as the reverse complement.
ATCCTTACCCCATGGCTATGTTTATCAAACCATGTGTTCTTTGAATTCAGTGGAAACATTACAATTAGCCAATTTAGGGCTAGGGTTATGATTATTATGACATTAATGAATAGATTATGTGGGAACCCCTCCACCACCTATGTTGACAAACTCTAGGTTCCTTTTGTGTATTTCATGATTGAGAATGAAATCACTCCCCATTTGGGAGAGATGACTAGCACTTGCTTGATGAGGATATTATTTGAAATCAATAGGAAAACCAACAAAAATATCTATATGATGTTTTACCTTTTAAATTCCTTTCTTGCCACTACCAATCTCCCCACTCTTAGATAATGGTTTCCTAATGGGAAGTAGATAGTCTCCCAATATTATTCAAAGTTGCATATTTTCAAATACAAATACCATAATCAATTCATTAATGATTATGTTTACCCATCATTAGTTGATTCCATTACCAAGGTCCTAATGATGAGGTGTGGCCCTTGGATCAAGAATTATGTTGAATTCATTGGATATATATGGCTATATCCTTACTACACCATAATTATGATCAAAGGAACTCAATGTACCCCACTTAGACTACTAGTTCATGTGCTATATAAACTAGCTAAACAAGAGATAGCATTCCAAATATACAATGGTGTAGATGGCATTTATAAGATAAAGAGGAAAGGAATGCTCCAACCCCTCCCCATAGACATTGGTAGGACTATGTTTCAACAATGGGACTATATTGAGGCTACCTCTAAATACAAGGCCTATTTCAAGATACAACATGAAGAACTAAGGCAGTGGGATCCCAAGGAAGAGTTGTTAGGAACTTGAAGTATAAGGGGATAAAAATGAACTATGAACACTAGCTTGGACCTTATGACCCTATGTACACCAAATATTCTTCATCCACTAAGGTCTTAGAAAGATTAAAGGGGCACAACATCAAGCTAGAGGCTAGAATACTGATGGAGCAAAATTCAAGTGTTTGATGTCTCACAAAGTACTCGTGCACAATTCTCTATGTGATCTACTTGTCAATAGTTGGAAGCACTAGACTATTTTTTTCCTACAAGAAGTTAAAGTTTTGGGGTTTATTTTGAAACATTCTCTCAAATGTATTTGGTCTAACACAAATCAATTCTTCACTTTACATCAGTAAGGTCATGTTGGTGATACTATGTTGGTTTCTCTAAAATTTTACCCCTTAATTATTTCCTCACCAGATAGATCTATCACATCGAGATATTTTGTGTATCCTTAATATTAAGGGTCATTCATTAGGGGTCATTAATATTTATGCCCCAAATTGTTGTCATGATTGAATAGGTTTATAGTGATATTTTTCCAACAACCTACCCTTTACCACTTGGCTCATCTGTACAGACTTTAATATGGTTGAGAGTCTCAATGAAAAGGTTTTTACTCTCCTGATGCAGTGGTGTGTGAGATAACATGATGCATGGTTTTATTTAAAAAATTGGTGAGGTATTGTGGACCCTCTCCTCCAATGGTGGCTATTAACTAACAACTCTTATTTTATGTGGTGAAATTATCACACTGACACCGATAGTGTCCTCAAGAGATTGGAATGTTTTATGATTTCATATTAACAAGTCTTATATTTTTATCTTTCTTATGGATAGCCTATCATCATCCATTTTTTATATGTTCTATTAGACCACAATCCCATCACCTAATGTTTGGTGTGGGGTGAAAACCACTTCAATGTGACACCAATAACTTTTCTTAAACATATCCCTCCTTTTCCATGAGGAAACCATCAGTCTCATCTATAGATTTTAGAATCTTGAGCCACATCCTTGTTATGGCACTAACTGGATAGGGTGGTAGCATGAGCCATCATCCATACCACCACCTTTTTCTGCCATTATGGTAAATAAATATATTCAGCTATGAAGTGGGAAAATGGAAATGTGATCAAATAAAACTAGAGAATGTCTTATATCCTTAGGTGCAATTTGTTTGATTTAAAATTTTAGACCTTGACAACATATCTCAAACACCAAATCAAATTTGTTAATATCTAGGTGGCTAGAGGGATGTAAATTCATGCTTGCCTCTATTGGCTCAAAATTAGGGATAATTCCTCCAAATAATTACTTGAGTATCTTAGATCTGAGCAATCTCAAAACTGGATCAAGGCTATCAAGTTAACATAACTAATATTTACTAATCCCCTTGACATCTCCATTACTTTTATCGGCCACTATAAACTAGTGTTTCAATCTCGATAGCAAACATTGGAGAAAGTTCAAACCATAAAAGAACGTTTATTATTCTTCCTCATAAATTTAATCTCACTCAAAAACTAATATGTTATTCTTCTTTATCTCTTGATGACCTCTTTGGTGATATACAATGCATGATAAATTATAAATATTTAGGCATTGATGGATTTCCATGTGAATTATATAAATCTAATAGGGATTTTTTTGGGCCTAATTTCATACAATTTTACAAAGAAGATTTATATAAAAATTCTTTAAGACCTTTTACTAACAAAGGAAACATAAAATTTATTCCTAAGGCTAGTAAACCTAAGCTTATCACCAATTTATTACATGTCAACCTCCTCAATGTGTCATTTAAATTCCACTCTAAATATCTTACTAACTGCCCCTAGCTCATTCTAACTACCATTGTTAGAATAAGACAAATGAGTTTCATTAGAAATAGATATATCTTATACAACCTTATTTTTGTTTGGGAAGGGATAGACTGGGTGGGTGCCTCTTATCAATTAACAATCATTAGAAAATTAGATTTTGAAAATTATTATGATAGGATCGAGCATCTTGGTGTTCTTGTTATGATTCAAGCTCCTAGCATCAACCAATTATTTATTTCATCTATCTAAAACCTTTTCCTGGATTTCTCATCCTATATGACTATCAATGGACACAAGTCTGTTAGTTTTCATTGATTCATCTATATATAACAATGTCATCCTCTTGTGTTAACCTTAGATGTTTTTTTTGTATTGAGGCTCTTCGACATATTTTGATCCATATATTTGAGTGATATCTCATTAGGGGCATCATTATTCCTCGTAGATATTATCAACTCATCAATGGCCATTTATTGATGATTCTCTTATTAATAGTGAAGAGAAAGACAATTATTCTAAGGAGGATTTTCATTACTTGGAAAAAGAAATTCAAGAATTTTTTTGCAACCTGCAGTGAAATACAACCCAATGCTTCACAAAAATTATGATGTATATGCTAGAGTGGTTACACCATTAGAATTTTAAGTGGATTCATTGAGGAGAGAAATTTAAAAAATTAGACATTTCCTTTGTCTTCGATGGCACCCCTACTAAGCTTCAAAAACATGTCATGAAAAGAGTGTAGAAAAAGGTTGAGTATTAACTCACCAACCATATATATTTAGAAAGGAAATTTTAAGTTTGTACTAGGATTATCATCATTACTCATGTCTACTACTCATATAGTTGGGTCCTCTATTAATACACACATGAAAAATAGGTAAATACTTTTAGATATTTTCCTAATCTAATGCCAAGATAACTTAAAGGTTCCATAGTGTTGCTTTGAATATTTTTTATCTTCCTCATGATATAGGAGGTATGGGGATTACATATATATATATATATATATATATATATATATATATATATATATATATATATATATATATATATATATATATATATATATATATATATATATATATATATATATATATATATATATATATATATATATATATATATATATATATATATATATATATATATATATATATGGTAAGTGCACAAAGTTGGGGGACAAAAACTGGTCTACCCGTGGACATGATTTTTCTAAAATTTTAAAATTTTTAACTTTTATAGATAATTTGAGATATCTACACTCCAAATTTGAAGATAGTGTAAAAACATGAAATGTAGAATTTCAAGTGTAGTTTCCAAAACATTGATTTTTTTTAAAAAAATTGCTAAGTATAACTAGGTAAAACATCTAAAATTTTAAGAGGAACTCCTATTTATTTTCAAAAAACATATTAGATAGATGGCCATGATGCATGCCATTTTTTTAGTAGCATTTAATATTATTTGAAATCCTTTGGGGAAAATTTAGATAAAATCTTCTCGCACGTCACCTATATTTTTTTGTTATTTTTTAATGAATACTTTTTTTTATGAATTTTGCATATAAATAAATCTTAAGAACTAAAAAGTAAATGGATAGCCATCTGTGTGACATATCTAACTACCAAAAAAAATTCAATTTCTTTAAATGTGTGTAGAATTAGGCCTACTACATTACTATATAATTTGTTTTTCTCTTGGATTAACAAAAGACAAATTACATGAACATGGATTGGCATATATGTTTTTGGCATATAGTGGCATAAAAAAGGCATAGTTAGAAATAAATATAGTTTTAAACCTTAAATTAGTCCAAAAATTATCAAAACCATATTTTTGGAAAGAGGAGAGCATCCTCGTCATGACAGTATCAAGTTTTTGAATTTTCATGTTGAAATTCTTAGTGTATTTGGTAATCAAAGTTGAAATTTTTTGTTTATTTTCATACCTTTAAAAACTAATTTGTACTTTGACATTCCAATCCTTTGGCTCAGTAATCCAATCCGTTCCCAAGCCAAAAGGCTCAAGAATTGAATTCAAATTCAAATACCACGATCATATTAATAAGATGATTGCATTAATAAAATGATCACATTATTAACTATGTTATTAATGTGATCCCAATATTTAATAATGAGATCATGTTAATAATGTGATCACATTAATAATATGATCAAATTACATATTCTCAACATCTTAAAACTTGAAAAAGAGCCATTAGGCCTAGTAGTCTTCAGATCAAATATTGGTTTCAGATTAAGATTGTTGTTTAGGATCAATGTTCTTGTCAAGAATTGATATCATTGAATGATAATTGGAGATGTATTAACCTATAAATAAATTTATTGTTCCTTTGATCCTAATATGGTGTGCAATCGATCCAGTAGATCCCAAATTGACATTAAATTGACATATTTCCTCAGATGGATTCGGTTAGTCCTAATTATGTATCAAAATAAACTAAATACTTGGTTTTTTATAGTATAGTGTGCAATTATAGACCCAATATGAACAAATCCCTAATTAACATTATATTGAACCAACTATTCTTTTAGTTGAATTTGGTACATAATCAGAATCCCAATCATTATTAGATGGATGTAATTCCTTACAGAGGGTTTAATTGGTCTTGATTTGATATTATATTCAATAAAAACTCAATTATTTGAATAAGGTGTGTAATTAGGGCCCTATTTAAAATTATGTTGACACAATTTCTTGGGCAAGCCTTGATTGGCCCCAATTATGTATCATGTAGAATCGAATACTTGATTAGTTTAATGTGGTAATCAATTAGGGACAATTAATCCCCAATTTCCATTATATATGAATGTAATCCCTTACACACGACTCCTTTCAACCAAATTAGATATAAAATTGAAAAAATACTTATTTTTTTTAATATGGTGAGCACTTGGATCCCTAATTTATATCATATGGATGAAATTCCTTACATTGAGGCTTAGTAGGCCACTAGGATCAATTTATCCCCAATTAAAATCCTTTATATATAGTAAGAAATATGTTCATAGCGATGAACTTGGTTAAAATTACATTAGTCATTACCATAATTAACTTTATAGGCTCAATTTATGATGATGTAGGGGATAATTGATCCCAAATTCACACTCTTTACTCACATATCTACATTCAAGGAGATAAAATTTTATCCAATCACCATCATGATTGTACCTTATACACCCTCAAACCTATACCCTAATCCCTAATCTTTAAACTCTAAACCATAATATAAACTCTTTACACCTTAAACCAATCATTTTAGCCTTGAAATTAACATCATTTAGACTAAGAATTAAGTTCATAGGGCTTAGTTTGGCCTAAAACACATGACTTATTTCCCCATTTGACTAAGTCACTGAATCTGCATGATGACATCCATGGTATACTGATAACCCAAAAACACATTCTATAGTCACAAATGGGTCCAGGTGATTAAAATTGTCCTCAATTATCTTTATGACTGATCTTGTGTACCTTAAACCATGTATATACATTAAAACCTAGAAGCCATAAACCCTAAACCCTAAACACGCTATCCTAAATTGTAAATAATTTAATTTCCTTATTTACAAACTTTAATTTAGTACCAATTAAAATCCTTTGTAGTAAGAATTTGGTTTGAACACATGGCATATCTAGTGATTAGACATTAATATATAAGTCCTTAAACCTAAATCTTATTCCCTAATCATTAATCCTTAAAACATAAATTGTAAGATCTATTCCCTAATCCCCACTACATGCCATCAACATATAAGTCTTATGATATTAACTAATTGTGTCACGAAATGTCATAAAATGCACTTTTCAAACATATGGCTAAAGCCTTTGGAGTACCAATCTAGTTGTGCATCTATTCAATAAATTAGGGCTATTTCGATCCAATTCAACCTAATTAACCAACTAAGAGGAAATAGTTGACTCTTTTAATTGAGGATGAATTTGAGGGTAATTTGAACCTATTCAATATCAAGATATCATTTGAGGAAAAATCAAAAGATCAATCTTATATCATAAAATGATCCAATTAGTCAATTTGTGTAATTCCCTATGTGATTTGGGAAAAATTGAGCCCCTAAACCAAATTTATGGCTCAATCAATTCTATAACTTGTATGCAACATGTACATGGCATAATTGACCCTAATTTTATCATAAATGTAAACATG
>JARHVA010002383.1:2442500-2457500 GCA_037957365.1 Torreya grandis | reverse complement strand
GAAAATTTGATGGAAATAAATAATGATTAAATTAACCATCAATAAAATTTCATGGAAATATATAATTATGAAATTAACAAAGGAAAAAAATTCATCCCGCCTCTAAATAATGAAAGTAATAATGGTTTTGAATCACCCTCTCAACAAATTCCACCATTACCAACACCTCCAAGAATTATGCCTAGAAAATACAATTACTTAATTAAAGTTGATGAAAATATTTTAAAAGCAATGCATATAAAAATGTTTGATCTCCATTCAAGAATACCAGCTCAACAAATTTGGGATGCTTTATTTCATAATTTGGATTGTGATAATCATAGATGTTAATTATTTGTTTCATTGATAAAATCAATTAAGATGAGACCTATAATGTACACATTAGGACTAAGAACATATAACATGGATGATGAAAGTGATGAAATTATTAAAAATCTACATGATGTATATCATATTGTAGTCCTAAGATCATGAAATAAATATTGTAATGCTACCTAACATATAACGACAACTTGTGCAGTAAGTGTTGAAATAGGGAAAAAATGATTGATTTCAAAAAAAAAACCAAGCACTTGATATAAACTTTAAAACATTAATGAAATAAAATTTAAAACATGAAATACTTAATGAACTTAATACTAGTTAGATCTAGGCATACTCTGGTAGACTTCTACAAAAGGACAAGGCAATATTTGATACTCTCAAAGAGTTACTTGCTCAATTTTGGAAAGAAAATACAAGAGTTTCACCCAATGCAAGAGAAGTTGTGAAAAAAAAAGTTAGTTCTTGTAACCATAAAATGCATCCAAAATATATATTAGATATGACTTAAACACAATTGTACTCTAAATTTTTGGAAAAACATCCACAAATTTATTTTTGTAAAATATTTTTTGAGATGGAAAAACTTTTTTATGTTAAAATAAATAACACACACACCACTTGTTGTAGGCAATATGTTGAATTTTCAATGCACTATGATGTTTTTTTCTATATTCATTTTAGGTTGTATACTAACATTTCTTAGGAGTGTGGCATTGAATTGCCACCAAAATCAAATAGGGAATTTATTCCAACTATCTTATACCAAAGACCAGATGGGCAATTATTTTACAACAAAAATTGTTTAAATTGAAATTGCAGCATTTGTGTTGGATTGCCAAATTTAAAAAATTCTATTGATGAGGAGATTACAAGTGAAATTGGAAAAGAATTAATTGGTTTAATAAAATATAAATCAGTGACTTATCAAGTAAAAGATAGAAAATCATCTAAAAGGTGTGATCATGTTGCAAAAAAGATAAATGTTTCTAAATTTTTGGTCAAATTTATGGAGAAGATTAGTTTTTAGCATGTAAGGCACACACACATGGATAGATGGTCAGATGAACATTTCAAGATAAGAAAGGAAACATTCTCACTTGGTTCAATTGTTTTAATAGTTAATTTTTCTAAAAATTACACATTCAAACCCCAAATAAAGGTTCAATCACATTATTACAACTCATCATAAGTTATCATATTTGTGCATATAGAATTCATTCATGTACTTGATAGTACAAAGAAATAAAATAAAATATTAAGGGAGTACCATTTCTATATCAATGATGATAGATTACATTGTTTAGAATATGTGTAAGGTTATTTTTAGAAATTCTATGAACAATTGAGTCAGAGTGACATTAATTTCAATAAACATTACATTTGATCAAATAATTGCACATTATAATTAAAAATGCATGGATGTTTTATTGATTGAGAAGGATACATGTTATCATTGGTGTATAACACATTTGGAGTTTCATCAAGGGTATCCATGGAAAAGGGGAGCATGGTGGTGTTGAAGCATGTGTAAAAAGAGCTATTACAAGAGAGAAGTTGAAATTTGAAGAGGTTATTCATTTGACAAATGTAAAAACTATGATTTAATGGTGTAATGAAAACATATGTCATGGTGCTCAACCAAATTGTAATATTCATAGACATTTTTGGTTAATGGAGGAAGAACACTTGGAAAAGTATGAGAATTGTATGAATCTAATGAGTTTAAGTGACCTCCACTCATTTTGTAGCTCAAATGCATATTCTTAGACTATCCATATGAGACATTTGGCATGTTTATGTTCTACTTGCATGGACTCTATTTGAAGTGAGTTTAAGTCACAAGAGTGGGTGGATGATTGGATTTCCAAACCTCTAATTCCAATCAACACATATTAGGTTCCAATAACATTACAACTTATCGATATAACATCATCAGATGGCTTTGACCATGTATCTGATCTAGTGTAGCTAAGTAGAATATTTTTAATTATATAAAATTTATTGTCATTATTTAATACATCTTCATGTTGTTGCTAAAAATTATTTTTTTATACATTGTATGGTTTTAATTTTATTTTAGATCAGGATAATGAAGAAGACATTGATTACTACTTGTGTTAATGTGTAGAGAGAAAAAGAAAAAAATTACTTCCCTAGTTATAGATAAAGAAAACATTGACTATCCCACTAGGTTAGTGGTATTCATTGGAACATGGTTTTGATGATATCCTATAAATTTTTTAGATTAATGGTTGTTTGAAGAGTTTGTAATGCACATGAAGATATTGCACTATTCAAATTTGATTCTTGCAATGGATATTCAATTACAAAAATATCATGGGATGCCATTAAATAGGAAACTAAGGAAAGTTTGAGAGTTAGATCATGAATTTATTCTTGATAATATCAAGGATAGATAAGATACTAGTGTTTTTTGGATTGAAATATGAAGGTATGTTGACTTTTCAAATGTAGATGTAGTCAACTTTACTAAATGTTTTTTTATAGGTAGTACATTTATAAATTTCATTTTTAATTGCTTACTAATAGTTTTTTTTAGTTTAGTAGTGCCAGATAATATTCCACCTTCATGTGTTTGGAACTATTAGTAAGTAATCCCATATTATTGAAGTGAAGATAATCTCAGGTTTTACAGGTGTTTGAACTTAGGCTAAAAATTCCATTTTTCTTGTATTGGGAAGGGTGTTCTTGAGACTGAAATTGGTGTTGGGTTTATTGATCGAGCCTAAAGGGAGGATAATTGTAGTAAGAATTAGGTTCACATGGCATAGAGAAAATAGACAAATTAATATGCAAGTCCTTAAACCTAAACCCCATGCCCTCATCCCTAATCCCTAAATCATAAATTGTAAGCCCTATGCCCTAATGCCCACTACATGTTGCGAACATACATACACCCTAAAACATACCCTAATCCTTAATCCTTAGACCTTATATACACCCTTAAACCTAAACCCTACATACCCTAATCCCTTATCCCTAAACCCTAAACCTTAAAACATAAATTATAATCCCTAATCCCTAAAACATAAATTGTAATCCTTAATCCCTAATCGATAAACCCTATGTATTGGTTCTTTAATCCACAATCCATAATCCATTATCTATATTAAGTATAATGTGATCACATTATTTAATAACATGATTGTGTTATTATTAACATAGGCAACCCACAGTTCTCATTACCAATTGCCAATGCCAAATTTTATATCGATATAATGCTATCTCAATGGGTTGGATGGGCCAGAACCTTAAATAGAACACATAACATGATCATGTTATGTAACAAAGCTATCGTGTTATATAACATGATTTCATTAAATTATTATTTTAAATTAAACTCACTTATCAATGAATTATTACTATTTTTTGGGGCTTCCATGTGCTTAAAGCTTATTTCTCCAAGTATTAGAAGGAAAAAAATGACTTAATAAGCAATATGGCATTTAATGCACTTTGGGAAACATATTGGCCTACCACTTAACAAATTCAAACTACTAGTGATATGGAGTTTAATACACTTCGGGAAAGGTGCCCTAAGACATTTTTGTGCCATGTATGTCATAAAAGCATGTTACCTACTATTTTATTAAATTCACACATCATTTCATTTTTTATGGATCCATTTCCATTCTATTTCAATGTCAATCAGAACCATCAACTTTAACAAAAGGAGTGATGCGAGTATCCATAAAACCAAGCCATTCTAGGGGAAAGGTCTGAGTAGTTGTGCTCCTTAAATTTGGATCTTAATTGTAATCCTTAATCCATAAAACTTAAATTGCAATCCCTAATTCATAATCCATAAACCCTATGCACTAATGCCTAAATCCCTAATCCATAAACCTTATGCACTAATACCTAATCTGTAATTCCTTATCTTAATTAAGTATAACAAAATCATGTTATTTAATAATTATATCATGTTATTATTAACATAGGCAACACTCGAACCTCATTTCTAATTACCATCCCCAAATATTATATTGACAATAACATGATCACATTATTACATAACATGATCATTTTATTATCGATATAAGCTTCTCAATGGGTTGGATGGGCCAAGACCTTATAGAGCACATAACATGATCATGTTATGTAATAATGTGATCATGTTATATAATGTAATCACAATATTATTATTTTTTATTAAACTCACTTATCAATGACTATTTTTAGCCAAAATCAAGACTTTTGTCTCCACAAAAATTCTCTCTGTACTTTTGTGAGATCTATGTACCTATGTACTTGACCTCACCTTTGAAAATTTGCAATTGTCCCTTATGATGGGTTTTAGATCACCTTTGAAGAGGAATAGGAAGTGTTAAAGAACAAAACACCAAAGGAATTAGAATATTTGATAGAGAAACACAAGCTACAAATTTTTAAAACATTGTTGTAAATAAGGTACAAACCCTATTCTTGATTAACCAAATACCATAAATAATGAGCCAATTGATGATAATGAGTTAAACAGTGATGAAATTAACTATAATCAATATAATAATGTTTAAATTGACCATAATGAAATCAATAATAATGAAATTGACCATAATGAAATGAATAATAATGAATTATTTAATGTTGGAAGTTCACATTCGAAGTTCAATGTTTTTTATTTTTTTGATGATGAGTCTATGTACAATGCTTCACCCCCCATGAGTGAAGAAAATTTGATGTAAATAAACAATGATTAAATTAACCATCAATAAAATTTCATGGAAATATATAATTATGAAATTAACAATGAAAAAAATTCATCCTACCGCTAAATAATGAAAGTAATAATGGTTTTGAATCACCCTCTCAAGAAATTCCATCATTATGAACACCTCCAAGAATTGTTCCTAGAAGATACAATTACTTAATTAAAGTTGATGAAAATATTTTAAAACCAATGCATAGAAAAAAAAATTGATCTCCATTCAAGAATACTAGCTCAACAAATTTGGGATGCTTTATTTCATAATTTGGATTATGATAATCATAGATGTTAATTATTTGTTTCATTGATAAAATAGATTAAGATGAGACCTATAATGTACACATTAGGACTAAGAACATATAACATGGATGATGAAAGTGATGAAATTATTAAAAATATACATGATGTATATTATATTGTAGGCCTAAGATCATGAAATAAATATTGTAATGCTACCTAACATATAATGACAACTTGTGCAGTAAGTGTTGAAATAGGGAAAAAAATGATTGATTTCAAAAACAATCCAAGCACTTGATATAAACTTTAAAACATTAATGAAATAAAATTTGAAACATGAAATACTTAATGAACTTAATACTAGTTAGATCTAGGCATTCTCTAGTAGACTTCTACAAAAGGACAAGGCTATATTTGATACTCTCAAAGAGTTACTTGCTCAATTTTGGAAAGACAATACAAGAGTTTTACCCAATGCAAGAGATGTTGTGAAAAAAGGATTTAGTTCTTGTAACCATAAAATGCATCCAAAATATATATTAGATATGACTTAAACACAATTATACTCTAAATTTTTGGAAAAACATCCACAAATTTATTTTTGTCAAATATTTTTTGAGATGGAAAAACCTTTTTATGTTAAAATAAATCACACACACACCACTTGTTGTTGTAGGCAATATGTTGAATTTTCAATGCACTATGATGTTTTTTTATATATTCATTTTAGTTTGTATACTAACATTTTTTAGGAGTGTGGCATTGAATTTTCACCAAAATCAGCTAGGGAATTTATTCCAACTATCTTCTACAAAAGACCGGGCGGGCAATTATTTTACAATGAAAATTGTTTAAATTGAAATTGTAGCATTTGTGTTGGATTGCCAAATTAAAAAAATTGTATTGATGAGGAGATTACAAGTGAAATAGGAAAACAATTAGTTGGTTTAAGAAAATATAAATCAGTGACTTATCAAGTAAAAGACATAAAATAATCTAAAAGGTGTGATCATGTTACAAAAAAGATACATGTTTCTATATTTTTTTGTCAAATTTATGGAGTAGATTATTTTTGAGCATGCAAGGCACACACACATGGATAGATGGTCAGATGAACATTTCAAGATAAGAAAGGAAACATTCTCACTTGGTTCAATTGTTTTAGTAGTTAATTTTTCTAAAAATTACACATTCAAACCCCAAATAAAAGATCAATCACATTATTACAACTCATCATAAGTTATAATATTTGTGCATATAGAATTCATTCATGTACTTGATAGTACAAAGAAATAAAATAAAATATTAAGGGAGTACCATTTCTATATCAATGATGATAGATTACATTGTTTAGAATATGTGCAAGGTTATTTTTAGAAATTCTATGAACAATTGAGTCAAAGTAAAATTAATTTCAATAAACATTACATTTGATCAAATAATTGCACGTTATAATTAAAAATGCATGGATGTTTTATTGATTGAGAAGGATACGTGTTATCATTGGCGTATAACACATTTGGAGTTTCATCGAGGGTATCCATGGAAAAGGGGAGCATGGTGGTGTTGAAGCATGTGTAAAAAGAGCTATTACAAGGGAGAAGTTGAAATTTGAAGAGGTTATTCATTTGACAAATGTAAAAACTATGATTGAATGGTGTAATGAGAACATGTGTCATGGTGCTCAACCAAATTCTACTATTCATAGACATTTTTGGTTAATGGAGGAAGAATAGTTGGAAAAGTATGAGAATTGTATGAATCTAATGAGTTTAAGTGACCTCCACTCATTTTGTAGCTCAAATGTATATTCCAGGACTGTCCATATGAGACATTTGACATGTTTATGTTCTACTTGCATGGACTCTATTTGAAGTGAGTTTGAGTCACAAGAGTGGGTGGATGATTGGAGTTTCAAACCTCTAATTCCAATCAACACATCTTAGGTTCCAATAATATTAAAACTTATAGATATACATCATTAGATGACTTTGACCATGTATTTAATCTAGTGTAGCTAGGTAGAATATTTTTAATTATATACAATTTATTCTTATTATTTAATACATCTTCATGTTGTTGCTAAAAATGATTTTTTTTATACATTGTATGGTTTTAATTTTATTTTAGATCAGGATAATGAAGAAGACACTGATTACTACTTGTGTTGATGTGTAGAGAGAAAACGAAAAAATTAACTTCCCTAATTATAGATGGAAAAAACATTGACTATCCCAGTAGGTTAGTGGTATTCATTGGAACATGGTTTTGATGATATCCTATAAATTTTTTAGATCAATGGTTTTTTGAAGAGTTTGAAATGCACATGAAGATATTGCACTATTCAAATTTAATTCTTGCAATGGATATTCAATTACAAAAATATCATGGGAGGCCATTAAATAGGAAACTATGAAAAGTTCGAGAGTTAGATCATGAAGTTATTCTTGATAATATCAAGGATAGATAAGATACTAGTGTTTTTTGGATTGAAATATGAAGGTATGTTGACTTTTCAAATGCAGATGTAATCAATTTTACTAAATGTTTTTTTTTATAGGTAATACATATATAAATTTCATTTTTAATTGCTTACTAATACTTTTTTTTAGGTTAGTGGTGCCAGATAATATTCCACCTTCATGTGTTTGGAACTATTAGTAAATAATCCTATATTATTTAAGTGAAGATAATCTCGAGTTTTATGGGTGTTTGAACTTAGGCTAAAAATTTCATTTTTCTTGTATTGGGAAGGGTGTTCTTGAGACTGAAATGAGTGTTGGTTTTATTGATCAGGCCTAAATTTTGGCTAAGAACCTAGTACTAGACATTATCCATCCCCTTGGATGTGTTTGAGGTGTCATTTTTCACTCATGAAGCATCTAAATAAGAGTTCTACAACCATAACTTGAACTTTGATAACATTTGTTGTTAGTGTTTTTACTCTCTGGAATGGTAGTAAAAATGCACTTCAAAGTGGATTCAAAATTTTTGGTGGTATCATAACATGTAATTTTCCTATCTAGATGTGATCAAAGTGATAAATTCATAGGTGGATGTCCTAGAGGTAGAAATGTCAGTTGAAGATCATGAAGTTACTTATTTACTAACAAAAACTGGCATTTTTGGACCCATCACTACAACTTATCTAACAAATTGATCTAGAAGATTCCACCTAATTGATATAGGGTATGATTATATAAAATAATTAGTTACGTGAGGGACATTAAGGTTCACATAAATTAATTAAATTTTTTGTTTTATGCGTGTTTGAACTTAGGCTAAAAATTTGCCTTTTTCTTGTATTGGGAAGGGTGTTCTTGAGGCCAAAATGGGTGGTGGGTTTGTCGATCGGTCCTAATGGTAGGAAAAGAACCTATTAATATAAGTTATCCACTCACGTTGGATGTGTTGGTATTTTTATTTTTCTCTCAGAAAGCATAAAAATCATAGTTTTGCAACCACAACTTGAACTTTGACAACATTTGTTGTCAGTGTTTCCACTCTCCAAAATGGTAGTGTTTTTACACTTCCAGGTGGATTAAAAATATGGTAGTGTGATAACATGTAATTTTCCCATTTTTATGTGATAAAAGTTATATATTTTTAGGTGGATGTCCCAAAGGTATAAATTCCAGTTGCAACTTGAGAAGTTACTTGTTCACTGATAAAAACATGCATTTTTGGACCCATCACTATAGCTTGTCTAAAAGATTGATATCAAGGATTCCACCAATTTATTTGGGGTGAAATTATATGGATTAAATTTTTATGTGAGGTATCTGATAGTTCATGTAAATGACTTACAGTTTTTTTATTTATGTTTGAACTTAAGCTAAAAATTATATTTTTCTTGTATAGGGAAGGGTCTTCTTGAGGTCAAAATGGGTGGTGGGTTTGTCAATCGGGCCTAAAGAGAGGATAAAAAGTTAGTCCTATACATTATACACACCATTAGACATGTTTTTAGTGTTAGTTTTCACTTAGGATGAATTTTAATAAGAGTTCCACAACCACAACTTGAACATTGATAACATTTATTGTTAATGTTTCTGCTCTCAGGAACAGTGGTGTTTTTACACTTTTGGGTGGATTCAAACCTTATGACAATGTGATAATATGTAATTTTCATATATATACATGATAAAATTTATATATTTATAGGTGGATGTCCTATAGGTATAAATTTCATTTAGAGCTCGAGAAGTTACTTGTTCATTGACAAAAACTTACATTTTTTTACCCATCACTATAACTTTCCTAATGGATTTATCTCAAATATTCCACCTAAGTGATATGGAATGAAATTATAGGGATTAAATAAGTATTTTAAGGATCTATTGGTTGATGAAAATGACTTACAATTTTCATTTTATGCATATTTTAACTTAGGCTAAAAATTTGCATTTTTCTTGTATTAAGAAGGGTGTTCTTAAGGCTAGAATGGGTGGTGGGTTTGTCGATTGGGCTTGATAGAAGGAAAATATCCTATTTATATAAGTTATCCTAAAATCCCCTCCCTTTAACATGTTTTTTTGTTATTTTTCACTCAGGAAGCATCAAAATCAGAGTTTTGTAACCACAACTTGAACTTTAACAACTTTGACAACTTTGATAAATTTGACAACTTTGACAACTTAAACAAGAGACCTAGAAACTTAATGTGTAATTGACCTATTTAATTATTGAAAACTTTGATAATTTTTATAACATTGATAAATTTATAAATTTTGACAACTTTGACCTACTGGCCTATTAACCTATTAGGTGGTAATTAACCTATTGACCTATTAGGTGGTATTGAGTAATTGACCTACTGAACTATTGACCAATTGACCTATAATGTGACTTGTTATGTATTATCCATTTAGTGTATGTTATTTCATTAGTTCCATGTTATCTTTGATGTCCCTTGAGGCCATGAATATGTTGTCATTTATGTAAGGTTGAAGGTGGATGAGTGACTATAGGTGGTAACCAAGAAGTGACTATAGGTCACAATCAAGGTAGGGAGCTTGGAGTGATTCCACCAGGTTGGTAAGTTGTGATTAATCATGATATTAGTTTTTAACATGTTTAACCTATATATACCTACAAGGAAATGAGTAAGACATATACCCATATACCCTATTTTGCATATGGTCCAGTCTAATATGAAAGTAAAAGGTTATTTCTCATGAATGGAGTATGATTTTGGTATAGATAATGACATATAGATTGAGAATGATATTTGAGGTGGAATTTTAATTATTTTTTATACAAAATATAATGGTAAAGAATCAACATACAGTCCAATAGAATAAATAAACTTTGTATATACCCTATTTTGGGTTAATAGTCACATTCCAAAGGGAAGTAAGAGTTGTTTCTTAATATTGTCAACTATGCAATTAAATATAAATGGAATTGGAATATTGTACCATTTTAAAATGAGTTTTTTCATCTCTTATAAGATGCATGAGAGATTTTAAATTTAACTAATACTCTATGTTGCTATCATAGGCTTTTAGGGTGCCTTATTATGCCTTGTTGTGTCGTATATGTGGAATTGAATATAGAAGTGTGTTTGATCACTTTTAATAGCTTAAGATATGTGTTATTTGAACATGTAAGAACATTTTTGATATAAAAATAACTCCTTGAGACCTATATCATGTTTTTTTAAGTTTGAAACCTAAGAGGATTGCCTATTGCGAAGATAGTGAAAGAGTGAGAGGACTTTTGTGAATGGAATGTATGAAATGAGTTAGAGAATGAATGTGAGAGGTATGTAATAGGTTTAATGACACCAAGAAGTGTCTCCAAAGTTTAAAAAAATTAGGTAAAAAAAGGAAGGCCATTGATCCTAAGTGATAAGAGTGTCATTAATCATCTAGTTACACAATGAAATAAAAAATTTAATTTCAAAAAAAATGGAAGATCCAAGATCTATAGCATTGAAAAGAATAATTTTTTAATCATAATTTATGCACATACAACATTAAATCAGACATATTTCCATTATAGTCATACAATATAGGCACATACATGTCCAATGTCAATAATACACAGATTTCCATTATAGGCATAAAAAATATTACATCTACCAACATAGTATCTAATGTTGGTTGAATGTCATATACACATATACAATGCTAAAAATTCATCAATTACCATATAGGCATACAAAAAAGTACATCTCTTGTATAATACATCATATTCATCAAATAGCCTCCCTTTATTTGCCTTCCTCAAAGAAGACTCTCCTTGGGATACCCTGCTAGTAGATGGAGACCCCTCTAATGCCTTAGATTGCTCGAAGTTCTAACTATAGGTCATACACTCATATCTAGCTTGCAGCTGAGCCTGTTCAAATACAAGAACTGTTAAAAAATTAACATAACATATATTCAAAAAATTGTTAAGAAATTAATCTTAAACTATAATAAAGAAATCATTTAAACATGTGCACTTACTAAAATCTTGTGCTCATGCTTAATATATTTTTCATGCTAAATAAATTCAATTTTAGGCTCATCTATTTGAATAGGCATCTCAAATATGGGAGGAACATGACAATTTACTCTAATCACCATCTGACTGGGACTATCAGTTGTAATAAGACAACCTTGCATACACAACACATTTACATAAGTTATATTTTTCCCATGTACATGTACTAAATTATTAAAACAAGTCTATTTTTACAATTCAAAATTACAAGAACTAATGTATACCTCTATCAATGCCTATGCAGATGACATTATAGTAGAAATACCTATGTCTATCTCAACTCATAGAGAGGGAGGAGTGTCTAATCTAGCCATCAACTATTGATGTAAATAAAGTCTCACTTAGTTTTATATAAAGTACATTAAATCTTATATATGGAAACTAAAACCATCAATAGAAGCACTTGTATATAAATGATTTGTCTATATAAGTACGTGAATGTAATGACACATTATAGGAAAGAAGAAGATAAACATGCACATGAAAATACACTTAGATCTAAGCTAATAAGCCATTTATTTAATTCTTAGAGCAATAGCCTTGTACCAAAACCAAAATTAAAGAATAAAAGTGAAAGGAAATATATAATATATTAGTTTATTTTTTCTCATTGATAAATATAAATATACTTGGGTCAAGATCTTCAATTTATACTATATTACATGTTGGACTATATCGGTTGTTGATTTATTACTTGTCTAAAATTAGGGGTTTGACTTAGGTAATTCCATCGTAATTACTTCCTTTTGGATGAATTTTCAATATTAGTAGAGTATTTAGGGATATTTTAAATTATGTTTTAAAGGTGCCTACATTTAATGGAGTAGAGTGATGAAGTATGATTATCTTCTTAGGATTATAGAGAAATTAATGACTAATGATTTGGCCACACTATATATAATAGGGATACTTTGTATTCTATAGGTGGGGATTCACCAACTAGGATGTGTCATAAAATAGTTTAATTTTCCCAAAATTCCCTTGAGAGTGAACTACCACTTTCAAGGTTGTGATTAGGATACTATGCTTATCGGATAAAGGCAGGGTTGTGGCCTTGATAGAGGATTTTGATAGAGATAAGGTTGTTAATTGAGTGTAATAATTCAGTGATGTTGATGCACATAACATAGGTTTTAAGTATGGGGTAAGACTAGTGGGGGTGGAGTGGGTTATTATCCTGACCCTCTGAAATGATATTATAGGGATCTTTTCTTCCCATATAGTGGGAGACAAAGGGACATATTTCCTTTTGTATAGATAGGCACCTATTGTTAGGATTATTGAGAAGAGAGGATGTAAATTTTCATGGGTGTAACAGGTGTTAACATATGCTTATAGGGATATATATCAGATCATGAGGTTTATGGCTATGTTTATCAGCAACCTTACACTCATCATGGGTTAGGTGTATGATAAAATGACCCCTTACCAATGAGGGTTCGAGATTGGGATAGTGGGGGCCATTAGTGATTCTATTTGGATAGGTATGCCACCATTAAAATACTTTCCATGAGTGGTAGACACACTAATAATGATATACGTGGTATCTCTACTATATAAGGGTATTTTAGGGTAGCTCGTGAATAAGGTGGACACACTACTACCATCACATGCATAATTTTGAGAGTACTAATTGGAGTACATTTATAAAAATATCCTATGTAGGTTATAATTATGGTAGGATGTCAACATTAAGAACAATCACCACCATAATATGTAGATAATTAGATGTAGAAATAAGCATAGGATAGAGGGTGAGGTGTTGATATTTAGGGGGAAACAAGGGTGAGCATACAATTGTTAGAGAGTATCCAATAGGATAGGAGAAGAATGCTAAGATAATGTCTAATTAGTAATTATACCTAGACTAACATGAAGTTACCCAAGTAAAGTAGTGAGTTGGTTTATTATTAGTTACTTTCTATGTTACTTTCTAATTTATTACTCAGTTATTATTTCTTTATGTGACTAGAGATCTAATGTATTCTCTTGTTCTATGGTTTTAGAATGGATCACTTAGTGGTGGAGCATGATTAAAAAAAATTTGGTTAGGATATTTTAGGTGTGGATTATTTGAGCCTTGATAATATTTTGGTGCATGTGGTTCTCCATGTACGAATAGGCAAGAATACATATATTTTTATCCCTACATATCATACATATGTGGGGTTCCCTCATAATAAGAGAGACATAATTAGCCTAGAGGAAAAGGTGTAATTTTAGAGTCTCAAGTGAAGACTCTCAATGAGATTGTTAGGGCTAGGGTAGGTTAGGCTCTATCTAGCCAAAAAATAGTGGGAGGTACATCACCCATGTAGGTATAAGCAAGAGACACAAAATTAGAGAAATTGTATCCCACATCACTCATCAACATTGGGACATTATCATAGGACTAGGAGTAGGGTCCCTAGGCACAAACTCTATATGGGGAAAACTACCTCAAATAGCACCGTAGGGTCACACCATTGAATCTATTTTATGGAATAGTATAAAATCATTCCATGAGTGTGATTATGAACATAAAGTTCAACAAGAGAGAGAGAGATACCAATATATTACATATAATATCATCCACTATGGGAGCTCATGACAATGGTGACACACATAAAAGCTTGGATGGAATTACCCATAAACTAAATAAAGTGAAAAGGGTCTTAAATTAAATGCAGGAATCTTTGTTAAGGAAGCTAATGCTTAGCTAATAGTATGAAAAGGTGATTTGGGATAAGATATTTTTCAATAAATAGTATGGACATGTTATTTATTTTACAAGTTTTAGATGAAGTAGCCTTGTGTTAGGACTATCAAGAAATAATTGTGAATTTAGATATGCCCACAATAACTTGGGTGATAGTCAAGGAAATACAACACTACTTGCTGGATATCTAATTAAATGATAGAGTAAATGCATTTCATAAACTCTATAAAAATGCCAATATTGAAAGGAATATAATGCATGTTTTTTAACCTTGCTTTATTACATGAAATATATGTAAACAACTTATTTTTTCATATTGGTTGTGTTATTTTTTCATTAATTCTTGAGAAGAGAAGCCATAAATTAAATTCATAGAGAGAAACATATATATGTAAACAACTACAATCCTAAAAAATCCAAAGAAAAAAACATATATGTAAACAATTTTTACCTATGTATAGGTAAATGGTGTCATCCTAATACAGGAAGATGCATTTTTGGATAGCCTAGCATCTAG
>JARHVA010002383.1:2385000-2435000 GCA_037957365.1 Torreya grandis | reverse complement strand
TGCTCTTATTTTTTAGGGTTTAGATTGAAATGTTGTATAGACTTGTATTGTGCATTGTCTATTTATTTATCAATTTCTATAGATATGGAAAAACCCATGTATTATTCTTCAACCTCCTTGTATTTTTTATAAGCAAACAATGTTATATTTTATTGAAAATAGGTATGATTTATTGTTTAGATCTTAGTAGGTGCAAGAATGTTTTTTGAATTAATGTATTACATGTTGGGGTGGAAGATGAAAAAGGGATGGACTGTAAAAATTTTAAACCCATTCACTAATTTATATTTAATACTTATGCTTTAAATATAGGACCATTTTTTTTACGTAAATGTTATTTTGTTTTTATTAGTTTCCTTTTGATTTTCTTACCATCTGCATATTTTATATGTTTATAAATAATTTTACTTTCAATTGAAATTCTAAGACAAAAACACGAAACAAAATTTTATAAAAAGTATGTTTACTTTAAATATATTGACTCATTATTTTGGTGGGGCTTATTGATCCATAAACTAGGTTGATATTCCACTCCATGTTTTGCCAACATAGACCCTTTCAAGACAAGATGTTTCACTTAAGTTCTATTCCATAGATAAACACCAAAAATGTCATTTTAACATGTTTTCTAGACCTTATGACTAAAACCTATAGCATAAAAAATAATATTAAATATATACATGCTTCATCCATTGCATACAATAATTCACACTCTAAACATGCCACTAATCCATACATGATTAAAATTAAAATGTTTGCATACTGGTGCAATACCAAGGTGAATTTTTTAACCTTTATGAAAAGTATTGAGATCTACTAAATGCTTTCTATATTTACATAATTTCAAGTAATGTAAACATGCAATTAAAGGAAACAAACACATCAATAACAAAGATAGCTAACACAAGACATTATCAATAAAATAGGTGGATATTTCACTCTAAATTCCATGAACATGGAAACTTTCAATGAAAGGTGTCTCTCTCAAGTTTTATGACATATTAAAACACCCAATTTTATATATATATATATATATATATATATGTATATGTATGTATGTATGTATGTATGTATATATATATATGTATATATGTATACATATATATATATATATATATATATATATATATATATATATATATATATATATATGTATATATAATATATATATATGTATGTATATGTATATGTATATGTATATGTATATCTGTGTGTGTGTGTATGTATGTATGTATATATATATATATATATATATATATATATATATATATATATATATATGTATGTATGTATGTATGTATGTATGTATGTATGTATGTATATATATATATATGCATATATATATATATATATATATATATATATATATATATATGTATGTATGTATATATGTACATACACACACACACACACACACATATTATGACTAACATATATAACATACCAAATAATATGCAACCCTTAACATGTTATGCATTCATAAATTCTTTCACAATATAAACATGATACTACTCCATATATGAGTGTAATTGAAATGTATGCATAGAGGTGAAGTAATAAGGTGAAGTTTTTAAACCTTTAGGAAACAATTACTATAGTTATTAAAAATTAGTCTTGATCTATCTTAAGTGTTTAATGTATTATCCTAGTTTTAAGGAATAAAAGCATTCAAGTAAAGAAAACAAACACATAAACAATAAATAGAGATAACACATGACATACCCTAGATGAAGTCAATGTGTGAAAACTCAAATAGGATTGAAGCCATGTGTTTCCTCATCTCCACTAAGTTATGTATTTTACAAGCTTTCCTCCCTTATTTGGATTACAAAGAAAACCAACCTCTTGGGTTCATACACTCATAACACCTTTGTAATATTTGGTGTAAGACTTACTTATCGATCAATAAAAATCATTGAATTCAGCCATATCAGCTTTGTAGTCTTGAAATAAGTCACCTACAAATAATAATAATGAGAAAAAAATCGTTAAACTCACAAATAAGAATTGTGATTCCAACTTCTATACATCTCACTATGTTCATTGTTGTTTTTTAATCTTTCTGATCTCCTTTGATGTATTTTGCCTTATCAAGACCTCTATTTACAGTTAATTAGACTCAAATCCTAACGATAATTATAAAAAAAATTAAAAATGTAAGGAGAAATTTTTGAACCATTAAACTTCATGTGGTGTTAGACTGCAACAATCTACTATAGGTGGCACCAGACTATTTCTTGTAAAAATTCCACTAAGTTTCAAAGGCAATAATTTATGAAAATAAACTCAAAATGACATGCCATTTTTTTTAATTTATATATTTTTTTAATATGAACTCAAATATATACACAAAATTTACATATGATTCTAAATTTATTATTTTTTATCTTTTACAACAAAAAGTATCACTTTTCAAAGCCTTAACATATTACAAATTACTCATGTTTGATACTCGATTGTACTACTAGCTAAATTTGATGATATATAAGATCATATTTATAATCACATGACAAAAATTTAAAGAACTTAGGTACCAAAAATAGATTAAAAATTTATGAATATTTACCTCCTATCTTCCCATGTGACAAACCAATATTATCATCATCTTGGATAGTGCCTTGTTTAGGGTCCAATCTTATCAAATTTTGGACAATACTTTGTTTAGGTTCCAATATGATAAAATTTTGGATAGTGCTTTGTTCAAGTTAAAATTTTAAGTATTTTAGTGCCATTATTTTTATAAAATCAAGTGTTTATGAAATTCCTTACCCCACTTATTTGAATGCCCTTTAAATTTAGTTGATAATTTTACTTTCAACCCAACTTGAAAATTATCTTGCTCTACCCTTATTGACACTCTTTCCTTCATCTGTGAAAAAAATATTGATCTCACTTATATTTTGTAATAGGACCAAGGACATACAATGGAAGGAATAAAATATATTCATTTTTCCATATGGAGATCTCAAAGCAATATTATATTCAAATAAAAAAGAGGCACATCCAATTTTTTAAAATGTGTTCTTCCTTAAGCCTCATCGTGCTATCTTTGGATTATGTATTTTATCAAGTACAAGCATAAATTATCATTGAAAGTAAAATATTCTCAAATTCATGTCAAACATGTCATGCTATACACTTTTTTTTGGCAACTCTCTTAAGCTTTCTTTCTTTTGAAAAATAAAATTTTCCAATTTAAATGCTTAGCCTTTATAAACTCTTATATTCACATTTTCACATACCTTGGATGAGTTGTCCTTCAAATACCTTATATAAATACAATCACATCATATAATCCACAATGTCTTGCATTAATAACTAAAATAGTGAAATTTAAACCCAACTTGATGCTAATGAATCAAAATAATCTCTCCTCTAACACCTGCTATCTGGGTTATTTAAAATGTTTTTACAATTGTCACACCACAAATACCACCATAATACAACATGAAAAATCTAACGTAATTGAAAAAATATGTTAGAAAATGTTATACAAAAAAAGGGCTAATTTTCTTTGATACTAATCTAATATATAAACTAGGTCGATATTTCACTCAATGTTTCACTAAGATAGACCCTTTCAAGGGAAGGTGTTTCTCTCAAGTTCTAAGCCATATAAAAACCCAAAATTTTATTTTAAGATGCATTCCATTTCTTATTACTGACATCTATAGCATACAAAATAATATTTCACCCTTCACATTCAATATCTGTATGTTACATCAATTGAATATATTCCTTCACACTTTAAACATGATAGTACTTAATACATGATTAAAATTAAAATACTTTCATAGAGGTGAAATACCATTGTGAATTTTTTTAACCTTTTGAAATCCAATAACATGCTTATTAGAAATAAGCCTTGAGATCTCTTAATTATTTGGCATATTAGCTTAGTTGCAAGAAATGTAAACATGTAAGTGAAGGAAACAAACATATAAAAAACAAATAGAGATAACTTTAGACACTATAATTTCATATACTATATATGATTTGTTAGGTATCTTAGGCCCTTATTATTTTAATCACATAAATATCTATATCCTAAGGTTTAGTATATTTACTTTCAGTAACTTGGTACTTTACTTTTATAAATTACCTATTCACCTTCCTAACCACCTAAATCTATTAACAACATAGGGAATCCACATTTTAACCACTTTACCCTAGTATAACCTTGTCTCCAACAACCTCATGCTTAAATTTACCCATGGTTAGAATAAACTAGCACAAATATAATCATCAAGTGCTAATTTAGGTGAATTGGTTCTGATTCACCCATGATCAGTGCTAATTATTTGGACTGACATCAATCTATTTATACTCATCCAACCTTTGACTTAGGGAAAAAAACACTAAGCATCAAAGTGATGATTATATTTTTGAGAGAATTAAGGAAACCTTAACATCACTTTATCATAATTCTACTGCATACAATCTACATCTATCATCATGAGCCTGAAGGACTTCCTATATTTATGAGAAGGAATTTATTATATTTTCAATTAGGTTTAAGTTAAGTAGTTGTATTATTTATCTCATTTTTCATCAATCTCTTTACTTTTATCTAATTATCCAGTCCTTAGAATACAATCTATATCTAGTTTTGAATATTTATTATCCTCTATCATTTATCTTAGTCTTTGTTTTAATTAAGTACAATTTTAGAGAGAATCAATGCCAATTCATTCTGAATTGGCACCAATTATATAGAATCAACATCAATACTATAGAATTAGTACCAAACCTAAAGGATCATCATCAATCCATTGTATTTAGTATTTAAAACCTAAGCCTTTAATCTTACATCCCTGTCTTTAATTCCTTCTAATTTTCTATCATTTTAAATATGATTTTGTTATGTAGATGACTCCACTCAATCTTATTCACAATGTCATTAATATCATTCATCTACTTATATTACCCTAACCCCTTTTTGCTAATCAGAGTGGCATATCCTTTGAGCTAGCACTTTTCACCATTATTTACTCTCCCTCTTTTGAATGCACTTCCAACCAATTCAATGTCATGCAAGAGTATGTGAATGTCGCTACAACGTATTGAGATGAATACTTTGCTTACATTGATACCTTGAAAAAAAGAATAAATAATAATTATTATTATTGTTATCATATCTTTATATATTATAATTTTAAGTATTGTTTATCCACTTAATTATGAAAACCAGTGAGCTAATGTCCACTTGATGATGTTCATAACTTCCTGGGATTGGTTCTTAACCAAGTAGCTCACCCATCTATCGATTAATCTATTTTTGTCCAAGTTATTTATTTGTGTGTAGGTTATTCTTCCAAGACAAAAAGAAGTTCCCTCATTTTATAGATTCAAGCAGTATACAACCATCTCCTAATATCCAGGTATTCTTCATAAACCTTGATTTGCATTGAGCTTTTACTAAGTTAATTAAATTAAAATAAAAATGAAAAACTACTATAATGTTCTAGCATGCTTGATGGGACTCCGAAGGTCTCATTTTTATTATTATAATTCATTGTAAATTTATCCATATTTCTCTCCTTTTCTCTTGATTGTTGTCTTCACTCAAAAGGAAATCCAAAATTATTTTTTATAAGTTCCTTTATGTAGTAAAAAATATTTGCATCCATTTATTTCTTTCTTATGTAATTAATATATAAGAATATATGTGGGTAAAATTATGATAGCAATCACTTCTTACACACACATACCAAACCAATTACATAATAAAATCATCAAACATTGACATAAGGGAATCGTCTAGGATTTCATTACCTAGTAGTAACCTTCTTCTTAGCTATCCTACTTAGATTTCATCACTAAGGGAATAACAAATTCACTATGTTGAGTGAGTATAAACCTTAGTTACTTGATATATATTGGATAAACACCTATCACCCTTACACTATGGTGTGTGAAGTGAGGGGGTAGGCCCCAATATCAAGCTAAGTATCAATTTCAATATAGATATCTTTTTGAGTCTAAATAAACCTAAAACCATCTCTAGATTGCCATTTTTAGGACCTTTGGTAACCTTTTTTTTATTTTTTAATAGTTTAAATTTAAAAATTAAGATCTCTTTAGGTACGTCTTTAGCATGTGTGCCTTTCTTTTTCACTAAATATGAGATAATCAAAAAGACTTTTAAGTGATTTTTGCTTTTATTTCTTGCTTTTCCCTTTGTTTTTACATGGTTTTGATGTAAAATTAGTTGCTAAATCAAACCAAACCTCCAGCTTCATACTCATCCATGGAGAATTCTCTTCATCCTCCTACTTACCCTAAGTTGATAAGGGGAGGTATTCCCCATTATTATACTCAAGGTGATCATAAATTTACCACTATATTGGATAGTAATCCAATCATACTTAACCATTACCTCAACTCCCAAGATATAGGTATCCCATTCTTTCCTCATACATAGTTTTCTAGGAATTCTAATGTCATGTCTTTAGAGGAAGCTGAAGGGTTTACCACAATTATTGTGTCCTCTCATAACAATCCTCCTCTGACTAGTTATAACACTAATACTATGCAACCTTTTAGTAATCCACCTCTGATAAAGTCTATTTTTCCATCCCCAACTAGTGCACAAGCTTAGAATGTCACTGTACCTCAACCTACATCTTCTCCAACTCTTATTATGACACTTTAGAACCTATTTATTTACATTATATCAACCCTTCCACCCATCCAAACTAGCATACCTTTGAATCCTCAAACTAAGCGTTTACAACAAGATCCTATAAGTCAACCTCCTCAAAATTATATCCCTTTGACTACCCAATACATAGCATGTATTGGTTTTATTTATATACCCTCACAAGCCCCATAGTATGTGGTGGCATCCCAACCAATCATTGCCACATGAGTTGGTTATCCTTTATCCCAACCCTTCTCTGCTTAGCTTCCTACTTGCCAACTCCCACAACATAATGTATTTAGGGGAATCTCAGAATATAATACCCAACTAGACCTTAACAGTATCCTTATGAATAGGATGGCCAATTCAGAAGCATCTTCCTCTACGATGAAAAATATGCTCACTTATGATAAAATATATAACAAACCTATTAACCCAACTATCCCCATTATACCTTACCTCCACAATGGGAACTTCTAAAGTTTACCAAGTTTTAAAATAAGGAGGATTTATAGCATCACCTTCGAGCATTGAGACAAACTTTCTATCTTATAGCTCATGATGATGCACTTCTTATTATGACTTTTCCTATATTTCTAGCTAGACTTAACTTAGACTAGTATGGCTAAATTCCTAAGAATTTTGGGTTCTATTTTATGTAGTTATCCCAAATATTATTAATTTTTTTTATTAACATCATATAAAATTTAGTATCACCATCAGATAGTTTGTTTATTAATCTATCACTAATTTTGTGGTTAGATGGAGGAGTCTCATAGACCAACTCATCTTTTCACTTCCATAACCTCAAGTGATTGATTTATTTGTGAGAGCATTTACTAAACATATCTCATCAATATTATAGGTACAATCCTTTAAAATACTTTGATGAATCCCTTTCAATGGCATGTAAATTGTAAATTAGAGCCTTGGAAGAAGGGAAAGTAAAATTATATAGTAAAATCTTCAAACATGATCCCTCTAAAGGGACTAAAAACAATAAAACAAAAGGAGTTGTCAATGCCATAGTTTTAAAATAAACACCACCACAAATAAGAATCCAATCTAAGCCATCTATTTCTTAGGCACAATCCCAAAAATCATTGACACATTTTCTTCCATGATAGTATAAACCTTTAGGAGAGTCTTATGCATCTATCTTAGATAAGATCTTAAAGGCATCTCTCATTGAAATTCATCTAGTAAAACCTCTCAATGATTCTTTCCCTAATCCTAGCTAGTTTAAGGAAAATTACTTTTGTAACTTCCATCATGTAATAGGTCATGATGTTAATAGGTGTCATTATTTCAAGGGTCTGGTATAGAACCTTATTGATCAAGGGTCGTTACAACTAGATAACCCTAGCATGCCCTCTAATCAGTCTATAGACATCTTCAAGTAGTCATTCCCTAATCATGCTTCCATGTCTAATTTAGTGTAGGCTAATTTGGGATCCACCTCAAATTGTGAAACCCATGTAATTAGTATAATCTGTGATCAAATTTTGCCTAAAGAAGTTGATAGTACTATCCCTTATAGCCTTATATGAGATGCATTCAAACAATCTTAACTATGTGGAGATATCCTAAAAACTCACTCAAGCTTTTTGGATCTCATTCTTTAGGATCTTCTTAAGCAAATGATATCTAAAAACATTTGATATGATCAACTAGAAATAAAAAAGGAAAAAAAAGTATAAAAAATGGTTTGCTTAGACATTATACAAAATACACATACTATTCCTCTTGTCAACTCATTAATTGTATCTAACATACCCATCACCTCTAGATTAGTACCCCTTAAGGAAACTATTGTGTTACCTAAAATTACATTAAGATGAGTACCCCTCATAACTCAAAAGGAGATAAATCTTAGAGAAATCAAGGGAAAAGATATATGTACCAAAAATAAAAACCTCAAGGCCTCATGAGGAAAATCCTTGCAGCATCCTCCTATTAGGTTTGAAATACATAAAGAGGATATCCGTACTACCCCAGATCAGATTCTAAAATAGAATGCATCAGTGCCACATATTCAAACAAAAGCATCTATATTAGGACCCCATACTTCAGTAAGACTAAAAGCCACCATCATAAAATCCTCTACTAAAGAGCATGTAACATTAAAAATGGATCTTCTCACTATGATAATGCCAATGCATAATCCTTTAAACCCCTACTATACATAAGGTTTAGGTGTAAGTGCTTGTCCTAAACATAAAATACCTACTATAGGGAATATTCAAACAACTAGTTTAAAAGGTTAAGGTACAATGCCAAATATAACTTCCCTACAAATGCCTCAGAGAATTAAAAAAACTAGTCTAAATCCATTAAAGGGGTCTTATTTTAATATCCTTGATCAACATCTCCAGACCTCTATTATCACTCTACCACACATAAAACTTGTTAACCCTCATATTCAAAAACTAGTGTTGTTTCAAGAAAATAGGAAATGCATGTATCATTAAATATCAATTCATGATACAAAAAGTTTTAACACATTAAAATTGATGTCTAAAACTTATTAGAAGAAGATGATATTTTAATGCAATAGTTAGATCATGACCATCCCTATAGTCAAACTACTTGGGTCATATCTTCCTTAGGAAGTAGCATATTACTAAAAGTTTTGGAATAGGATTTAAAGGAAGATAAAATCACTGATAAAGCTAATTATCAAACCCTCTTAAACCTTCTAGATGTGGATGAATCTAAAAACATGACAAAACCACATTTATTTCAAATCGAAGCAATTCACATAGCTATGAGAATCTAAAACCCAAGGTCATAAGACCCATAATCACAAAAAATCCAAAGTGACTATTGTAAACCATCATCTCCTACCACAAATAGTCCCACAATGTTTATTATAAAACCTAAAATTTCTATTTTAGGAAAAATGTAAAATAATAATGCTTCATAGCTAATATAGATATATATTCTAAAGTAGCTTCATCAGCTCCTAGTCAAGATGTCCCTAAATGAATTAGTCCAAAATTATCCACAGCATCATGAGGCTATGATAGAAGCCTTGTAGAACATCAAGATACAAGATAATGAACCCTAACCTCTATCTACTTTAATCAAATCATTTCAAGATCTATTATCCATAACATTCCATGATTAAAAAATATCAACTTTATAACTTGATGACCATGATCCCCCACTAATTATCACTACCCACATTGATCAGACTCAAATTAAATGAATAATGATTGATAATGGTGCAAATATAAATGTCATCTCCTCTCACACATTTAAATAGATACAATTAACTAAAACTAATTTATCCCAATCCAATGTCTTTTTTTGAGTATTCAATGATATTGTCACCCCTACACTAGGAATGGTGGTCCTTCACATTCAAGTAGATTTGCATCTTCTACCTAAATTATTTTATGTAATAGAATGGGATTTTCAACACAAAAATATATTATGACATCCTTGGATACATGTTATACACTATATCCCCACCACCTTGCATTGATGTGTTAAATTTAAACACAAAGGCAGAACCCACAATGTTCCAGCCAATCCCCATCCATTCAAAATTAGCAACCTCACCTTTCAACCAAATGACTTCTTAATTAAATCATAAACTACTACCCCATCATTGTATAATGAGGCATCCTCTAGTAAGCCAATCCTTACACCAAGGATTGGCAATGAGTCTATTGATTCCATGTGTTAATAGCTACCAATTAGAGAGTATTAGCTATTAACACTCAATATTCTCCCTACTCCCCAGGAATATGGGAATCCAAAAAAACAACATCCATATTATCCTAATCTTAGAGATATTATTCCCTTTGGTCTACCTTTCCTCTACACCCATTTGATCTATGGGGGAACTTATTAGCCTTCTTCAAGCCTTTCTAACCAATCCCATGACAAACCATTTACCTCAAACTTTTCACTTCTAGATATACCCCACTTTGAAGAAATATATGTATAATAGTGTGCTTGGAAGGGTTTTGGCATAGGATGCTATGAATAGGTCCACATGAGGTTACATTGGGAGATTTTAGAAAACCCCATGAAAATTATGGCCTTGGTTTTAACAAAAATCCCAAAACTACCTTAAAGGCTACTCTCCTTCCTATCCTTGAAGAGGGCATACCATCCTCACAATCTAACACCCATTCTTCAATAGATGATGTTGTATACATTCCCACAAACAATTTTTTATTTAATGTTATTGTTATAGAACCTATCATTTATCATCGTGATGGGGAGGTCAAAACTATGCCTCTGTCTAACCCAAATGTGATAGGGTAGGATTTTACCACAATCCTTGTTCTTTAGTGCTAGGATGATGAGTGAATCTTAACTCATTTAGGTGAAAAAAATCCCATCTACATAAATTCCTTCCATTTGAAACATCTAGTCTATTAAATGAAGTAACCATTGAAATTAAAATAGGATCCCATGAGACTTTGTAAATAATTAAGGTTATCAAATATTTAAATCCCTAGGAGCACCTAGATTTCACTATGTTTTTAACAAATCATAGTGATGTGTTCACTTGGTCCCTATTATCATCCATAACATTATCACATTCCCTAATGCCAAACTTATAAAGTAAAAGATTCAAAATATACACCCTTACATTATGCTCTTAGTAAAAAATGAGTTACATCATCTCTTATCCATTAACTTTAACTAGCCTATCAATTACCCTCAATGAGTATCTAATATCATCCCTACCAAAAGTCTCACAAGGGGACCATGCTTTTGTACTAACTTTTATGACATTGATCTCGCTTGTCCTAAGGATGATTTTCCTCTCCCTAATATTGAACAGTTATTGGATTTAACAACTAGGCATGAAATGTTGTCACTTATGGATGGTTTACCTAGATATAATCAGATCCTTATTTTACCATAAGACCAACATAAGACTTCATTTATTACTCTCTATGGGACCTTTTACTATTGAGTTATAACTTTTGGCCTAAATAACGTAGGAGCTACCTATCAAAGAGCCATGACTTATGTCTTCCATAAAACCATTGAAGATTATGTGAATGATGTCCTTGGTAAATTGAGGTTATAAAAAGAGCATCTTTTAGTCCTAAAGGTAATATTCACTTTCTTAATCCAATTTAACATCCATCTAAAATCCAAGAAATGTATTTTTTGAGTATTGATATTTTAGGCTTTATTGTCTCCATTTGAGAGATAAAATTCAACTCTACTAAGATAAATTCCATTTTATAAATGCCACCCCAATTTAATTTTAAGAAACTCTATAGTTTATAAGGTAAAATGTAGTATATCAATCATTTTATCTCTGAGTTATTTGATCAATGTTAATTGTTCCATCACCTCCTAAATAAAAATATCCATTTTAATTGGGACTCTAGTTGTTAGAAGGATTTTGGTGTTCTTAATATATACCTTCTTTCACCACCAATTCTCAATCCCTCAAAGGAAGGATAACCCTTTTTCTCTTATATTTATGACATAGATCATGCCCTTAGATCCATGCTTGCCCATCATGATGGTCAACATAAATAGCAAGTAGTTTACTATATCAGTCACACACTTGATTAATATGAGATGCATTTTTCTCACATATAGAATTTATGCATAGCTATGGTCTTTTTAGCTTCCAAGATTCACCATTATTTTCTCAATCACAAAACTTATGTGTTCACAAACATCAATCCCCTAAAATTTATGCATTCAAAACCTTATCAGAATCAAAGAATGGCCAAATGTATTATGATTTTGGTGGAATTTGATCTAGATTTTATGCAAAAAAAATAAGTTAAAGGTCAAATAATTTTTTATTAGATTGTTGACGCACCTCTTGTTGATAATCAACTAGTTAATTTTTGAGTTCCTAGATGAATCCATAGCCTCCACATCTCAAATAGATCTATAATACCAAATGACTCTATTCTTTAATGGATCTAAATGCAAGCATGTTGGTGGCATTGGAATTATCCTAATCCCTTTTGGGGGGACACTTATACCTCTATATTTTAAGCTTTATTTTGATTGCACTAATAACATGGTACAATATTAGTCCTTGATCATAGGTCTTCAAACTAGTTTTGCCTTTGGTATTAAAACATTTAATATCGATGGTGATTTATATCTTGTGGTCAATCATATTAAGGGCATATATCAATGTAAGAATGATACCCTTCAGAAATATAAAATCTTTGTTTACCAATTACTAGCTCTTTTTAAGCATTATGCTATCCAAACCACTTCTCAGTCAACTAAAAAGTTTTTAGCTTCCATGGATTCGTTTGCCTCCTTTATCCCATCTACATCTTAGGAATCAAGTTATTTTTCCTTATCCACAAGATTAATCAACCTTTTTAAAAAAAACTGGTCTACCTTGTAACCATAGTGTCGAAGAAAATCCATTAGATCTTTGGTACATGTAGATATTTGATTATTTATCAAGATGGATTATTCTTCTAGATCCATCTATAAAATTCAAGTGAGTTTTCCAACATGGCACACATATTTTTTCATACTAGGGGGTGTTTTCTAAAAGTGTGGTTTCGATGGTACCCTTCTTAATTATCTCTAGAATCATGAACACACCCTCATTATCAAGGAAGCTCATGATGGGTCATCTGGTAGAGATTTTACTAGTTATACCATCTCTAAGAGAATATTATGATTTGGCTATTATTTTCCCACTTTCAATTAGGATTATTTTGAATACATTAATAAATTCATAAAGTGTCAGTAACACATCAACCTATCCCATGTCCCTAGTCAAGCATTATAGGTAGCATAAGACTTTTAGCCTTTTTACTAGTGGGATCTTGATCTTATAGGTCAAATTAATCATAAATCTTCCTAGTGACATGGATTTGTCATTACTTATACTAAGTATTTTAATAAGTGGATGGAGGATATCCCTCTTATCTCAACCAAGGTAGATAAAATTATTGAATTCATTAGTCAACATATTATTCGTCACTTTGTTATCCCTAATAATATCATCACATATAATTTAAAATCTTATAAAAACAAAAAGTTTCAAGATATCTATGATTATTTTATCATTAAGCTATGTTTTTCCTTACCTTACTATCCTCAAGCCAATAGATAGGCTAAGGTATCCAATAAAACACTTATCAAAATTCTAAATAAAGCCGTTAATGAAGCAAGAAAGAAATAACATCTTTATGTTCCCTTTGCCGTATGGGTTTATCAAACTAGGATTGGAACCCCTATGATTGCTACTTCTTTCTCCCTAGCATATGGTATCAAAGTTGTACTTCTTCTTGAGGTTTAGATTCATTCAATTCACATCTCCCTTAAAGATATCATTTCTAAGGATGATTTCCATCAAGAATGATTATCACAACTAAAACTCTTGTATGAGCATCAAATGGATGTCCTTGACAATTTGAATGTGAATTTAATATTTGTGACCATGTCTTAAAGGAAAATCAACATGTAACTAGCATGGAAAAAAGCAAACAAGAAAATATATCTTTGAATTAGCTCATAACATATATTATCACTCATAAGTATGGATTTAGGGCATATTGTTTGGCCTCTCTTGATGGAAAATTAGAATTAGAACCTCTTAATTATTGCATTTATGTCCTTTCTATTTTTAATAAGTCTTAATCACCTTGGTCCACTTAGTTACTTTTCTTTTTGTTTGATTTCCATGAAATTGTATCCCTACTATTCTTATACCAAAAAATGATGTATAAAGACATGTGGTTCTCTAGCATCATTTCCCATATTTACCTTAAATATTAATATGTTGGCTCTATTCATATCATGTTCTAATTGGATATGCTTCACTTATAATGGGAAGGAGCTCCAAATCATTATTCCTTGAAATCCTTCCCTATCATTAATTTATTTTTAGAATAACTATATTATATTATGTAACAACAATTTGGGAAATTATCCTAGGATACCTAAGGCCAATTCATAAATAAATAATAGCACTAGGATTAAAAAGCAAAGTAAAACATCTTTAAAATAAACAAAAATAAATAGACTAGTCTTTTGAAGGATAGCTATGAAATGTTTTTCAAAATAGCTGTCATTTGAGGTAGTAGTCTACTTTGATATATATATATATATATATATATATATATATATATATATATATATATATATATATATCAAAGTAGACTACTACCTCAAATGACAGCTATTTTGAAAAACATATCTCAAAATATAAACCACTCCCTCAAAATAGCTATCATTTGAGGTAGTAGTCTACTTTGATATATATATATATATATATATATATATATATATATATATATATATATATATATATATATATATATATATATCAAAGTAGACTACTACCTCAAATGAAAGCTATTTTGAAAGACATATATCAAAATATAAACCACTCCCTCAAAGGATGCCTATCATGCATAAAATATCCCAAGAAAGCTTCCTGCATTGATCAACTTTCTTTAATTTAATAGATTTCCTGCATTGATGAGTCTACATGGATTTGACACAAAAGGATTCTAGGGTTGACCTTATTTTTGGGTATAAAATATGAAAGTGTATTTTCTTTAAAGAAATTTCTTTCTATCAAATAAAGTCCTTATAAATTTCCATCTCAAACTAATAAGATCCTGAACTACATCGACCCAAGGTTGTTTGACTATTTACTATAAATCAATTAAGAACACACTTGCATTCATTTCAAGTGGTTTTCTTGGATCATTTTATGAGGCAATAATGAGCAATAAAACCTTTTGTAGATTAGATTTGTGCTAATTATTTACATATTTACTACATATATCAAAGAATATCCAAAAATTTATAAACATGTAATCTATAAATCACATCCATAATAATCCTGATCCATAAACATTTTTCATAATCCATAATTTAATTTTCATCCATAAATAACATAATCATAATTTATAACCATTTTAACATTTCATAAAATTTTAAAAAATCCATAATCAGTAAATTTAATACACATCCCTAACAAATTTTCACATAAAATCCCGTAGTCCAAAATATAATCAAACTCATCATTATGCAATCCATAACCCATAATCCAAATCACATCCATAATAATTTAATCCATAAATACTTTTTTTAATCCATAAAAATTCATAAATCCATAATCAAATAGTTTTATCATATCACATAAAATCCATAAATCCATAATCAAATAATCTAATCACATCACATAAAAATCCATAATCCATGAACCAAATTACATCCATAATAGCCATAATCCATAAACATTTAAAAAAAAAATTGCATTACATGTAACAAATCATAATCTATCACATCATATAATAAGATAAATCCATAATCACATAATGTCAATATAAACATCAATGATAAAATAATCCACAAACATCCATAATCCATAAATAAAACCCATATGAACATCATAACTCATAATCATGAATCTATATAAAAAATAATCATCACAAATATCGATATACATGTTCCTGGCTCTTTGGCTAGTACAGTGAATAAATATAGTAAATAAGCTACTCTATAAAATGTATCTTACTCAAATGGATACTCTCTAGAGCTCCACCCCCATCTCTGGTTCCATCTTCTCCCCCATTTCCCCCTTTGTCTTTATTTCTCCTCTAATCCCTTATTTTGGATATACTCCCCATGCTCACGGATCCTATGTGAGTATGCCTAGAAGACCTTCCCTATGTGGCTATATGGGTAGCGTAGTGAGGAGTTTATAGATGTAGATCTAGAATGATCTACTCATAATAGAACATCTCCACCTCTAACTCCCTATACCTACCAATTTTCACTATGACTGCATGTCCATTGCTAGGCCTAACCACCTTCACAATTATCTGTAGTGAGGAGCCCCTATCACCCCTTCATAGGATATCCCTCTCCACTTGTTGATAAACCTGAGCCTCCACTACCAGGTCATGACTAATATGTAATGATTCAAAGTCCACTTGTAGTGTATCCAATATGGTCTTCAAGGTGTCCCACTTAATTTGCATCATGTTGAGTGACCCATATGTTGTGGCCTCCTATCTTTGTAAGGAAATACACTAGGCCCTTAGTGTATCCCTCTCAATAATGATATCACCAATATCAATCTCCTCCTCCTCTCTCTCCTCTCCCCCATCATCTTCCCTCTTCCCCTCATCTCACATCTCATCTTCTCCTCTTCCATCCTCCTCAATATCCTCTATCTCCTCATTGACTCCTTCCTAGTGTAGATGCACCACCCTTTCCTACCTTGCTACCAACTATCCTACCTACCATGATATAAATGGTGGAGTATACCCTACATCCTCCACATCTGATCCCATTTCTTCTTCTTCCTCAGCCTCTATTGGGACATCTATACTATCTAGCCCTGGGAGCTATTACATTGTCTCATCTTGTCTATATACATGTGGAGCCAATGGAATATCTTGTACCAATCCAAAATATCTCTACACTCAACCAAAATCTACTCCATGTACTCCATCTTCCTCCCTATCACCCACCTCTCCCTCTAGATGCCTAAAATATCTAGCTCTACTCTAGGCCATGAAATAAATCTAAGATAAGGTCTCCAAATAATGTCTCAATCTTATAACCCCTCTAGAACCCCTCACTAGTACTCTAGGTCTTGAATAATGCCATATGTGAAGTCTCAAGCTAAATCTATCTTTCATGATAAGAATGACATATTATAATCAATCTCATACTACTATATACATTGGCACAAATGGGACGTACCAACCTAATGTGGTTGTATGACTAACATTGCAATATTATGATCACATTGAACCCATATCTCCTATGGTTCCTCTAACCCCATAACTCCCTATAAATATGTGCCAGTAAGGTGGATGCCTAAGCAAAAAATGTCCTATGTTCCAACATATCACAACCAAACCTATCAATCTCCATGAAAACCTACCTCCTCCTAAGTCTATGAGTTCATAATAGGAGATCATCAATAACATCATGGTCATAAAACCCCTCCCTATAGCATCATCCTCATATAGAGACTAAAATTTAAAACCACCAATAATAAACATGATTTCAATAGTGTCTACACCATATAAATGTGTCAGTGCTACCCCACATCACTTCTCATCCATAGGTATTATAGATGATCTCTATATAAGAAGTCAAAAAATCAAGTATATATCCTCGTCCATAGTGGTCATCTCCCCTAAAGGTAGCTAAAATGTCTTAGTAGTCATGTCCCATCACTCCAATATGGTGAGAAATAAAATCATATCTTAGTGAATGCATCTATAGTAATGTATTCCTCCTAAGCCTAAGTCCTCCAATTGTTCCCAATCATCATCATTGAGCTTGTCCCAAAGTCACTCCAATAGAGGTGACACTCAATCCCACATCTAATGTAGATTTTGTGCCTATCACAAGAATCCCCTATAAGCCTAAATTTCTCCTAAAATTTTACTTGACTAAACCCTAGAATTTCATCTAACCTTTTCACCCTTTTTTGTGTGAATCAGTGTTGATCACTTATAGATTGACATCATTGAATCGAGATCAGTGTCATTTCACTAAAATGATGTCCATTCCTTTTGAATCATCACTAATTCATGGGAATTAGTGCTAATTTTCTAGTGTCATCCTACCCTACTCCTAACATCTTTCCTAATCTTAAAAAGTAAAAAATTTCAATAATTCAAAAAATAATCAAAAAAATTAAAGCAATAGTGGGGCTTACCTCATCCTATGATCATCATCATCACCTCAATCCACTATCACTAACCTCCATTTTATCTTGTATCACAATAATCATTTTAGCTATCAAACATCATTTCCATTTACACAAATAGCAAATGAGCCCTATTCCACATCATATTTGTTTACATACCCAACTTTGGATTGACACTGATCTATTTTGGATCGATGTCAATTTGGTGGATCAACGTTGTTTCATTCTAGATTGGTACTAATTTATATGCATCTAGTCCTACTCCTTAGCTTCACCATAGTACCTTACAAAACCTACCCTATTATTTTTCTTATACCATTTTAGGTTTGTGGATTTAGATCCCATGTTGGTCCCACAACTTTCATAAGACGTGTACTCTTTTGGGTATCTCCCCTTTGTGGGTCTTGAGAGTGAATTCTCTCTTGAGAACAACTGTCTATAAGAAGCATGCACATTATATATCATAAAATATGCTTCTATCAACCAAGTCTTATCACTTTTTATCTTTATTACCCTTCATTTAATCCCACCTATTCATAGTTGTGGAACTTTATTACAGGATTTTCCTTAGGGCATCACTGCTTGTATTACCTTACATCCTATCAGTGTAAGATATATAGTTCATGTTATGCATACACATTATTGGATCTCATTTTTATCTATCTATCTCATCCACTATTCTATTTTTTTAACTCATCACCCACTCCTAATCCTATGCCATATCCCAATTTGAGTGGGGATACCACGTCACATAAACCTGGGGCATTGGACCTATATTGGTTTTTGTCTATGACACATATTTCCATATCACTCCATAAAAAGGGGTAAATGTAGACACTATAATTTTTTATACTATATACAATTTTTTAGGTATTGTAAGCCCTTGATATTATTTTAATCACCTAAATATATTTATCCTAAGGTTTAATATATTTACTATTGGTAACTCGATAATTTTCTTTTAAAAAATACCTTTTCACATCCCTAACCACATAAATCTATTAATAACCTAGGGAATCCACATTTTAACAACTTTAACCCCTTATAACCTTGTCTTCAATAACCTCACACTCAAATTTACCCATTTTTGGAACAAACCATTATGGATATAATCTTTTATTGCTAATTTGGGTGAATTGGCTATGATCGGTGCCACTTTTTTAGATCAGAATCAATCCATTTATACCCAGCCAACCTTTGAATTTGGGACTAAAAAATATGAACCTCAAAGTGTTGCTTAGATTTTTTGGATAATTAAGGAAGACTTAAAATCACTATACCAAAATTTTAATACATACAATTCACATCCATCATCAAGATCCTAAAGGACTACCTACATTTTTGAGAGGGTATTTATTATGTTTACAACTAGGTTCAAGGTATGTAGTCATATTATTTATGTCACTTTTCATCAGTATATTTTCTTTTATCTACTTATTCAATCTTTATAATATAATCTATATCCTTATGTGACTATTTATTAGATTCTATCATCCAACCTCATCTCTACTCTAATTAAGTGTAGTTTCAGAGAGAATCGATGCCAATTTATTCTAAATCAGCACTAATTCTACAAAATTGAGGTTGATCCTACAACATTGACATTGACCCACTATATTTAGTTTCTAAAATCCAATCCTTTAATCTTAAATCCTTGTCTTTAATTCTTTTGGATTTTCTATAATTTTAGACATGGATTTGTTATGTAGATGACTCTACCCAGTGTTGTGCACGACATCATAAATATCAATGATATGTGTATAGGACCCCTATCCCTTTTTTCTAATCAGAGTGACATAGCCTTAGAGTTATCACTTTGTTCCATTGTTTACTCTCCCTCTTTTGAAGTCACTACCAACTAGCTTGATGATATATAAGAGGATGTGAATGTCACTACAGCTTATTAGGATGAATATTTTGATTACATTAATAGCTTAAACAAAGTATAAATCATAATCATTATTATTATCATATATTTATTTATTGTAATTTCAAGTGTTGTATGTCGACTT
This sequence comes from Torreya grandis, assembly GCA_037957365.1. Taxonomy (NCBI): domain Eukaryota; kingdom Viridiplantae; phylum Streptophyta; class Pinopsida; order Cupressales; family Taxaceae; genus Torreya; species Torreya grandis. The sequence goes on along the minus strand of JARHVA010002383.1, from coordinate 2,414,683 downwards.
ATTTGTGAAAATAAATGAGATGTCATCCACTTTAGTGAGTTCAAAACTTCCTAAGACTGGTTCTTAACCAGGCATCTCACCCATCTATTTATTAATCTATTTTTGTCTGAGTTATGTATTTATGTGCAAGTTATTCTTCCAATCCAAAAATAATTTTCCTCATACGATGAATTCAAATGGTGTACAACCATCTTTTTATCTCTAGGTATTATTCATAAACCCTATTTTTTATTGATTTTTAGTAAGTTAATTAAATTAAAAGAAAAACAAAAAAATACTATTAAAATATCACAAGACACACCTTGGATAATCTCGAAGTGAGAAACCAAAACCAATGGTGAAGCCATGATTCCTCATATCAACTATAATCTATAGTTTTTTTTAAAAAATGACTTTTTAGGCTTACAAATAGAACCATCCTATTTAGATCCTACACTCATAATAAACTTTGCATTGTTTTATTGAAATCTTTCTTCTCAAGTAATTAAAATTATTAAACTCAGTTGTATGAACTATGTAGTCAATGGCCACCAACCAATTTGTTATCAATAGTCTAGTAATCATGTAAATGTCTATGAGAGGAACACAAAAGTGTTCTTGTTAGGATCCAAGTTTTTAAGTCACATAAAAATATACTCAAGGTGAATAATCCCCACTCATCTGATCCATAGAATTCCTATTCGATCAAGAATGGTTGACTCATCCACTGTCTAAAGTGCCATGACTCAAGGGAGCCATTCTTACTCTTGGGCTTTACTCTAGGTTATGTAGACCCCCTAAAATAATAAAATGTCCTAAATTATCCCTCGAATCATTTATATCCTTTATTCCCTAACTAATAGAAGTACCCATATTTGCAAGCAGTGGTTATGAAACTACACATGTTATCAAGTGGCATATGGAGGTGGGTGCATAACTACTCACTCTATAGTTAACACCATTAGTTTTTGAATATTGACAGTTTCATCCCCAATGTTGCAATTATGTAAGTCATCTACATCCCCTTAAGACTCTCCTAAAATAGCCAAAACCAAGACTAAATCACAAAATTTCTTATAAATCCCTATTCTACCCCCACCCCTAAACATGCCTATCATTTAATAAATCCAAATAATCCTTCACCACTCTAAAAATCTATAAATAAACTTGAAAACCTTCATTTTTAAAAATAATTTAATCCTAACTTACGCTATTGAAGTTCTATCCAATTCACAAGTGAATTCAAGCAAATAAAAGTGAATCAAAGCATAAAAATACTCCTTTTGCACCAAAATGCTTCCCATTTTCCTTTGAATTGAAAGAGTGAGTAACACATTTTCAAAGAATAAATTAAGTTTACATCGCAATGGAGAAAGCTTGCACATTTGAAGTATAAGTTTTTGTTTTATTTTTCATTTCTCTTTCTTAGGTTGAATTAAGATTATATTAAGATTGTTGTAAATTTGGTCCCTTATCATTCACTAGATTGGGGATATGAGAGCTTGATTCTTGTGGGTACAAGAGATCCTGACTCACACTTATAAGGACTTATACTGTGTGGTTCAACTAGGAGTACTTTGAATTAGTCAATCCATGTTCCTCATGAGCTCAGTGTTCAAAAAGTTGATACCTTACTAGAGGGGAGTACCTATTTAAATTCTACTACATAGTCCTATGATCCTAAAACCTGATCATTTACAAAACTCCTCCTTTGTTTATGCATGAAGATACAATACATTTATAATTTACCTACCTTGGTTTGATTAAGTCATCAAATCAACATACTTGAGTTCACATCTATAGTAGATATCTTCATATCTCCACCATGATTGAGGCATCTCACATATTCTCCCCCTCACATGATGTACAAATATTCAAGCCTTTAAAACTATCTAAGTTATCCCCCCTAACTCCATGCTCCACTTGGATCATCATATCTTTAAAAAAAAATTCTAAATGAATTATATGGGTCATCATTTCTTCAACACTATCCACACTCAATCAATATCCTTATAAAACCACCAATAGACATCATATCTTCATTAAATCAACTTAAATAACTGAAGCAAACATGAATAACTCTCATATGGATCTCAAAACAATTTTCCTTTATCCTCTACAAGCCATCATGGTTTAGAACCTTTTCAAAGCACTCTCATGGAACTATCTCATCTTTAAAAAAATGTGAACTCTATGATAATGCATTCTCCTCGTACTCGACATCAACTTAGTCTTTAGTATTTACATGCAATAGAATATCTTGACAACTCATCTTCATGATCTTAGTCCTTAAAGACCTCTCTCTTTACACCAAAGATAGCCTCTTGTATATCATAACATGACTCCTTAAGAACTGAATCAACACAAAGGAACACACAACCACACTTCTTTTTCATAACTCAAACTGATATAGCAACTCACCTTCATGGATTTCTTGTCATGCAACAGCAACCAAGACCCAATAAGCATCCACCATGTTTCCTCTTTTTTTTAAAGTGTCTTATTGAAACCTAGAGAGAGACAACCCTTTGACATAGTAAAACTAAAAGTCCCAAAATTTAGGAGACTCTAATATCTCCATACTCTCATTTGACTTGTAGTCCTACCTAATCATCAAATTGACTTCAAATGGATCCTTGACTTCATTCTTTGATTCAGACTTGTCAACAAATATAGACAGTAGAAACTCTTGACTTTCCTTCATGTCTATCATGGAAAACAAATTATCTTTGGTCTCAAAATCATCTCTTCTAACGTACTTAGGTCTCCACATCCATGTGTGACCTTTTTGTTGCATACTAGGAGATCCATACACCTTATTTTTCTTTGAAAACTCATTCATCTTGTTCTTAAAATATCTATCAATGTGACCAACTTTATGACATATAAAACAAATAAGATCATTTATACCTTTTGCTTGATGATGATTGTGATCTTCCTTTGAGTGATTTATTATCCTCTTGAATTTTATGGTAATGTGGCCAAACTGATTACACACATAATAATGATCTTAAGATGAATATCTCTTTCCATTAGTCTATTTAGTTGGTCTTCTATCTTGCACTCTAGGATCCTAATTGAACTTATCTTGACTAAATGGTCTTTTCTTGCAAAACTTAGCAATGCAACCAATTCTTTGACAACTATAGCAAATAATATATTTCATACATTTTGCTTGAATATGATAGTGATCTCCCTTTGACTGATTGCTTCTTCTTATACAATCCTTTGCTCTATGATGGACAAGATGATAAATAAAATAATGGTCTATATAAGATTTGGCATACCTTGAAGCATTTGGTTGTCTAACTACCTTCTTCATTTTACTCTTGACCTAATCTATCTTGTTGGATTTTATGCTACCAACCTCCTTGTCTTGTCCTAATTTCTTTTGATCTTAGTCAAGATTAACTATCTTGACTATGACCTTTTCATGCTCATCCTTTATGGAAACAAAATTGATCTTTAATTGAACACATTCATCTTCTTTAGTTGTCATGCTTTAACTTACAACCTCTAATTGAATTATGAGATATTTAATGATCTCCTTATCCTCCATAGCTTCTTTATCCATGGCATCCTTCAATCTACATGCTTGCTCTTCCATATACTTGATCAGTTCTTGATTTTCCTTTTCCTCTCTCATGGACTTGCCTGACAAAATCCTTTCAAGAGACTTGACTTGTGCTTCAATACCTTTCATCATATTCCTCATTTTATTACTCCTCATCTTTTTCTCCTTAAATTCACCAAGTGTAATCATGAGCTCAGCTTCTAGATCAACTTCTTCTTCCTCGCTATCATAGGACACTTCTTCTCTACTATCATGGCAAACGTATTCATCATTCATGATGCTCTTTTCTTTTGAACAACATCCTTTTTACCCATATTGTACCTTAGATCAACTTCAAGTGGTTAAAATTGTAATGAACATCCCACTCTAATACCAATTTTTAGATATACAATCACTGAGATGGGGGTGAATTAATGATGCCAAATAATCCAATTTAATTCTCAAATCTTAAACATTTAGCACATATAATCATGATGCATAAAAATTAACCATTACAATGAACAAGGAAGATATATCAAGATGAAGCACATAACACATTATATATGTGGGAAACCTTCTTAGGGGATAAAACCCACTAAACCTTACAAGATGGACTACAGTCCTATAAAGATAATATTCAACATTTAGACGAGCACCAACTAATCAAGGAACACCCATCCCTTAATTTAGTGAGATGCCCATCCCACAAGGAAGAACTAACACCCTAGAAAACCAAGTACTAACATATCTACCTTGATCTGATCTCTTCTTATGATCTAATGTCTTCTACACCTGATGATGGACTTCTCTTATTTACTCTCTTTCCCCTTTACACTTTCACCAACTTGTACACACAAGAAAACCATCTAAAACACTTGTTTGGATCACTCTTCACTTCTTAACACTTACACAATGAAAAAACTTAAAACAACTCTATCACAACATCATAAACATGCCCTGTAGGTCATGTGCACAATCCTCAACCTTCTCTACTCTTCAATCCATCCACTAAGCACACTCACTCAATTAGCTTATAGGGCGTACTTGCTAAATCTACCTCTTCTAGGCTCATTAGGTCCAATGACCTTTGTGTTCACCTTCATCACCTTTATCAGATTATCATGATTGATCTTATTAACTCTCTATTATTTCTCAGTGACATATACCTTATTTTTCAAAGGTTCTCTCCACTTGGCTCCACACTTTCTCAACACTCTCAAATAGGCCAATTAGGCCTAGTATTTATACCATACATTCATCTAACCCATTTTGGTCAGCCAAGATGATTTACACACTTGTATAACTCTTTAAATAAGTATTCACACACATTACATGGGTGAGAAACATTCTTCATAGGTCAGTCATTACCTCATAGTCTCATTATCCCAAATCCTCCATTAGGCCTAGTTAAGACCTAAAGTAATTAGACCTTCAAATCAACACATTACACCTTAAACCTCTTTGACCACCCTCAACCTCTATTAACTCTCAAAAAATTAAAATTACACTTTAATAGGTACATTATATCAATCATATAGGTCCACATTACTTAAAACTCAAACTCACACCTTCAACAAAGCAATTAGGTCTCTTCGCTCTTTATGCCTTCATACAGAAAATATAGTCATTAGAAATTGAGGCATACAAATGTTTTTATCAAAAAATCACTTAAAAAATCACATGTATAGGTTCTCCATAACTCTAAAACTAAAAAAAATCTGTTTGGTTTCATTACTCAAGCTGCAAGCATCCAAAATCACCTTTGTCATAGGCCTACTCAAATTTGGTAAAGCATAGTCAAATTACAATAAAGTATTTTGAATCTCCATATTTGAAGATGGACATACCATGACATCCAATACAATATAATTAGTTTTTGGAACTTATATAATAAAAACAAACTCATTGGATGATCCAATACTACTTTAAAAATATCAAACTTACATCTTCAAAATAACCACTTAGATTGCCTATAGCTTCCAACAATATAGTCATGTAGATGTTCTTTTCTAGCACTTAAAAGAACACATTAAAAACCTATAATCCACATTAATAGATTATATTTGATCTCTAGATCATTATAAATTAGATATTTCTCTTGTTCAAACATATCCATGGTCATTTCCTTCTTCATCTCTATACAGAACTCTTCCAACTCACTTGTATAAAGTGGTCACTCAAACTGTCAGTGTATTCAATAACCATAGTCAACTTATAAAAAATTATTCACATTAAAGATGGATTGTTCAAAACTCAAAAATCCACATATATATTATTCATGGAGTCTTAAACACTCTCCAATATTTATTTCAATATATCACAATAAATATTATGAACCTTTTACATTTTAACTTAATATGTGTCATTGAATCACAGATCCTTGCTTTCAAGATCAAGCCACTTGGCAGCTCTGCATGCTCACTATGTACCCTGTAGTCAATTTCCAATGAACTTATACCACTTGGTATTTCTACATCTAATATGAGCATCATTTGAAAAATTTACTTCATGCACATTGTTGAATCTTTTGAATCCTCACCATTATATATCCTCTTGCAAATTTGGCTAAGTATAGAAACTTAGTGAACTTATGTTTGAGAGGCCAACTTTGCATTGTTATAACTTTTGCTACGCTTGATTTCCAGACCTAAAATTAAAAAAAAGTGATCACCTATCATAGGGGAATATATACATGTATCAAAATTATCTTAAAACCTTCACACATGTGAAATATTATGTCATCAAACTACTTACTTAGCCTTGTCTTCCAAAAATGACTACTTGAACCTAGACACTTATATGATTGCTTTGATGAATTAATTTCACTTCCATAAGCATTCCAAGAGATAATAACACTAGATATGGTCTCTATATCCTTACCATACAATAAATAACATCCACCATTTTCGTATCTAAGTCAAACACTGAAGAACTATACAAGAACACTGGAGCACACTTTGTCATTCTCATTCTAGCACACATGACACCTCATCAACATCCTTGGACACCTTGGAGACATCATTGACAAACCTCCAATAGGAATTTATCCTTTCTTAGCTTGAATTATTAATCTATTAATCATGCTCTATGTATGTTCTTTTCATACTCATAAATATATTTCCTCCTTGAATTTAACCATAAATTTGGAAACTAGTATTTTTTATATAACAAGCTCACACATTTTATATTATTTTCCATATTTTAATTGATATGTTACATATTTATATTTATTAAAATTAACTAATTCTTGTCTAATTCTATGTATACTCTACTCATGGGTATAAGTTTTCAATTTTGGTGATCCACGACAAATGTTGTAAGTTTGATTTAAACATGTTTTGTTATAAAAAATGTCAATCTAGTATTTCACAAAAAATGGTTGGAATAAATTCCATTTCTAATTTTGGTGGAGATTCAATTATAAATTCCTTTAAAAAAAATTTAGGATGCAAAGAACAATGAACATGATGAAAAACATCATAATGGATTAAAAAATTAACAGGTTACCTACAATAATAAGGGATTAAAAAATAGTGTACAATTGTGTTTGGGTCATATCAAAAAATGTTTTAGTTTTATTTCATGGTTATGATAACTAGCTCTTATTTTCACTAAATCTCTTACATTAAGTGATACCCTTGTGTTATATTTCCATAATTGTGTAAGTATATATTTTAAGGAATCGGTTATAAACTTTTCCTTCCATGGGAGTCTACTAGAGAACACCCACAAGTCATTTTTATTTACAACATACAATATTATATGTATCCCAATTGTTTTCATTAGTGTTTTTATGTTTACGATAAATTATTTCCTTCTTTGTCTGATCAAGCATATGCTCCTTATTTGAAAAATTACAATATAATTTTTAATAATGTGTTAGGCATCATTACCTTCTTTGGTGTGTTTCTTTTCACCTACTTTATCTTATGCATTTTATATGTTTTCAATAACTGCCTTATTTTTATCATCAAATTAGATGTTCTTAGGCCTATGGTGTTTCTTATAGTTCTCATCTTAAGATATTTAATTAATTTAATAAACAATTGAACATTTATATATTCATTTAATATTTCAAAGTGTCAATACCAAATTATTTCAGCTTTTCTTTTCATATGGAAGTCAAACATTTTATTACACACTAGTTTCAAAATGTTTTCATCAATTTCAATTAAATACATGGGTCTTATTTTGAAAATCTTAGGATTTTTTATTAGTCATAAAATTGGTTGATTTGGTGATTACATATTGTTATCTTCATTAGTATTTTTTTATTGAATAGTGTTCCCATATTCTTCTCTTCACTGTTACTTTTCATAATGAATTTTTCCATTCAGTTTTGTTCATTGTTAGAGGGTAAATCATCATTCATATTAGTATTATCACCAAAATTAAAAACTATAGAATTTGAATAGAGATAATAGACTTACATGAATTATTCACATTTTTTACCTTCATTTTTCTCTCATCACTTCTAATTCCCTTGTAATTTTGTGTTTTAACTTGTTCTTCCCACTGTTATGATTTTCATCACCCATGATTAGATAAATTTATAAAATTTAGAGGGTGGGGACAAGGATAAATGTTTTTTAAAAACAAATTGAACTATGTAATACCAAGTGGAGATAGTGGTCAAATTATTAAAAATAAACCAACACTATGTTGTCAACCATGATTAGATAATTTTATCTAATTTTGAGGGTGGGGAAAGTGATCAAATAATTAAAAATAGACCTACACTATGTATAATGAAAAATATCATAGTATTCAAGTGACATAACTCTCGATGTGAAAAAAAACATGTTACTACATGTACTGTTTTACTATTTTACTACCCATATGACCATGTATAAATTAAAATTATATGTTAATGATCAAATTTATATGTTACTGTATGTGGAAATTTATTGATTTATACATTTATTTCATAATTGATCCTAAATATAAATTCTAAACACTAAAATCATAAAATCTAGACTCTATATCCTAAACAAATTACATTCACATGCTCAATTTGGCCCAAATCACATAATTGATCACCCCAATTGAGTGATTGGCTTAATAAGTGATGTAATTTGGGCATGTTGAGCCAAAAATCACATTCCATAGTCAAAAATATATTCAATGAGCTCAAGTTGGTCCCAATTTCATTCCTTATTGGACCATATACATGAGACCCTAAACCCTAAGACTTAAGACCTAAACCCCAAATCACAAACCCTAAACAAATCAATTTATCATTAATTAACATCTTTTAGAGTAATAATTAGGCTCATAAGACTCAACTTGGCCTAAATCTAATCACTAATTGTCCCAATTTAATAACTATCTCAATCTATGATGACAATGGGGCTAATTGAGCCAAAAATGTGTTCAATGAACTAAAATTGAACATACTTACTTTCATAATTGGACCATATTCCCTAAGCACTAAGCCTTGAGCCATAAACCCTAAACACTAAATTAATCAAGTTATCCCTAATAAGCATCCTTTAGAGTAATAATTAGGTTCACAGTGCTCAATTTTACCCAAATTGGATCATTAATTGCCCCAATTAACTAATTGACATAATTTATGATGACATTGGGGCTAACTAAGCCACAAATCATTTTTTATAGTCATAAATAGGTTCAATGAGCTCAATTTATATCCAATTGCCTTTGCAATAGGTTCATAAGGTTGAATGTAGCCTAAATCATATCACTGATTGCCCCAATTGACTAATTGGCTCGATATGTGATGACATTATGGTGAATTGAGCCCAAAAAAACATTTTATAGTGATACATATCTGAATAATGATATCAGATTAGCCATAATTGCATTCATAATTTGACCCTATACCCTAAAATGTAAACCCTAAACTCTAAGACCTATGCCCAAACCTTAATCTTAAACCCTAAACAAAATATTTTAACCCTAATTAACATCCTTTAGAATAAGAATTAGGTTTACATAGCTCAATTTAGCCCTTAATTTCATCATTGATTTCCCCAACTAACTAATTATCTCAACATGTGATGACATTGGGGCTAATTGAGCCCAATATCACATTCTTTAGTCACAAATAGGTTCATCAACTTCAAATTATCCAAAATCACCTTCTTGATTAAACCCTATACCCTAAACCCTAAAATTTATACCTTTAATCCTAAGTAATAAACCCTTAACCCTAAATCATAAATTCTAAATCCTAAAACAATCAATGTACACCCCAATAAACATCCTTTAGAGTAATAATTAGATTCACATGGATTAGTTTGGCCCAAATCACAACATTAATTACCCAATTGTCTAATTGGCTTAATCTATTATGACATTAGGGATAATTGATACTAAAAAAACATTTTATAGTCATAAATAGGTTCAAAAAACTCAAATTAACCCCATTTTACTTCATGAGAGGAACCTAAACCCTAAACCCTAAATTAGAAATCTTAACAATTTAACCCAAATTAATATCTTTTTGAGTAAGAATGATGTTCATAGGGCCTAGTTTGGAAAACATTTCATCACTTACTACCTCAATTGACTAATTGGATCAATCTATGATGACATTGGGGCTAATTGAGCCCAAAATCATATTTTGAAGTCACAAATATATTTATCTAGGTAAATGACGTCAAGATTATAGTCATAATTAGGTTCACATTTATTTGATATACAAAAATTAAATGTTAATAACTAACATAAGTTAAGCCCATGGATGAACTTTGAAAATTAAAAAAAAACAATAATAAAATCAATGAGATGGACAAAAGCATGTCAATGTAATAATAAACTATTCTAGGTACATTTTTTTGTGTACTTGGATTTTACACATACATGGTTCAAATGTTTGAAATTTCAAACACATGCCTCAAGACTTGAGAAAGGCTTGGATTCCCAATCCTAAGGCATGGATATGCAAACACATAGCTAAATACGTGTTTTTGACTAAAAAATAAAATACAACTTTTTCCATACTAAACACTATGAATTTTATATAACAATATCCTAAAAATATTACAACATTGATTACACTCTCTTGTATGTATGTATGTATGTATGTATGTATGTATGTATGTATGTATGTATTTGTTATTTTATCTATATTTATTTTTAAGTATGTATTTTTTTATCACTATATGATGCAATTATACATATATTTTATCTTTGTTTTTGCATCTTTCATTTCGTTTATTCAAACTAGAAATAAAATTAGAAGGTTAAAAACAAGACATAATTATGTACACATTAAAATAATCTAATTTTTGATATTTTTTGAGGTAGTTATGGGGAGGTTCATAGTCAGATATGCATTATTGATCATATTTGATGGTCTATTTATTTTTAAAATATATATATATATATATATATATATATATATATATATATATATATATATATATATATATATATATATATATATATATATATATATATATATATTCATTATAAAAAATTTAAAAACTATAAGTTACAAACTAGAGATCTTATCTAACTTCCTACCAAAGAGTTTAAAAAAAGGTAAACAATGCGATAAAAATGTTGTGGTGCATAGTAGGATATTTATTATTATCATTATAAAAAATAGTATTACCTCTTTGAATTCCTGATGTTTGACCTACTTATACATGACCATTTAAAAAATACATTGGTAGTTTAGAAATTAGACTCTAATTTTTATAATTCATGTACTTATAACATCTTAAAATTTTTAGTTTTGTTGTCTAAAATAATTTGTACAAGTTTAGGTTTGTTTTTTTTTAAGGAAAAACATGTTCACTTAAGACCCCCTTTTGCATCCCCCCCCCCATTCCATACACTTACCCATGTGGGATAAATGGTTCGATTGATAATAAATGATACCTTATGCATGCAAGTAATCAAGATGTTTTGGACATAGCCAATTATAAAAGGGGAAAATTTCCCCATCCTTCTATTAAATGCCTTAAAATATAAAATTACAATAAATCAGTTACAATTGATGATTATTGCAATTAATAATAGTTAAAACGTAGTTTCATCTTATTACCAAGGGATAATTGTATATCCTTTATATTTGGAACTTTTGCACTATAATGATAGATGAGTTGTTGTGGTACAAGTGTGAATATTACCATCTAGAATTATGTATGGATCTGGTGTGAAAGCAAGCTCTGCATAAGGTACCTAAGGGGTGGCAAAGGTTCTAATAAGTATATGTTTGTGGTATGTTATAAATAAACATGCACATGTAGATATATTTTGTGCAATATTAATATAAGTTACAATTAATATGAGGTGTTGCATGGCATCATAGAAGATGAAAATGTAACACATTGATGTAGAGTAATATATTGTTAATAGAGATCAATATGTGTTAATCCTTGATTTAATAATCTATTTTCAAGTTCATTCTAGATGTACATAAATCATTCCTTTCTAATTTATTTATTCTTGTTTCTTTTTTATCTCTTAAGTTTATAATGGTAAAATTTTAAAAAACACACATCTTTGTAAAGAATCCATGGAAATATGTGATGCATTTATCCATAATTTTCTATACCTATTTTAACCCTTCATACTCTCATTATAACTTTCATAGACTATAAAAAATATCATATATTGATGATTGATTCTAGGGATTATAACTAAAATTATTGGAGGCATGTGTGTGGTCAATAATTTTTCCCATATGGTCTTACTATATAATCAATATAAGTGCATCAATAATGTGCATGACATAGAAAATTTTCAAGTCATGTAAGACCAAATAGATGCCCCTAATATGTGTTTTTTCATTCCCCTAATAAATATATGATGATAATAATGAAAACCTAATAAATAAATAGAAACATTATGCATGTTGTAGATTATAATACCAAGAACACATCCATAACTTGAAGATAAGAGATAGAATAGGAAACATGTCACATTTATCACAAGGCATATAAAAAACACTTTAGACACTAAAATCATGACAACCACATAGAATACACATAAGAAAACAAATTTGGATCAATCACAAGGTAAGCATTGAAGATAATGAAGTCACATCAATCATATAGTAATCACAAAATACAACAAAAATGTACTTCAAACACTATAACAAGAATGTTTTTAATGCTATGCATATTATATTTAAAAAATCTTAGCTATAATCTTCCATGAAAAATTTATAAGATGACTTATTAAATATTTTATTTATTTAACATTATTCTTAGTTACCTAAACCTCTACTCACCCTTTTGTACCATTTTCTTTGCATATTGATGGTATGTAGTCAACCCTATAGTGTTGAATTTGTCATAATTAAGGGTGATTTTAGGTAGTAACTAAAGGTTATTTTATTGTTATATTTAATGCGGAACATATTATTTGGTATAAAAAATGCCATTTAGAAAACCATGACATAAATTAGTTGAGAATTTTCAAAAAAATAAGAAACCCCATGAATCATTTTATTGAGTATATGCAAAGAATTAAGTATTTGAATAAATGAGAAACAAGATGGTGTCAAATTGAGATGGCATTTGGGATTAAAATTTTATTGAGGATGAATTGGACTCTTGTTGAAATAAATTGAGGGTGAATTAATAAAACCAATGCATCATTCGTAGAAAACTAATGCATATATTTTTTGAGTATCTAAAGTGAATTGATTATTTTTTGAAGTTAGAAAGAAGGTTGTGTTTAATTGAGAGAAAATTGGGTGTGGTTAATTGAAAAATAAACCATATAAACTCCATATTTTCCAAATACATATTTAATTATTTGTAATTTCATTACATGTTTTTTAATTATCCATTATTAAATCAGATAAAAATAAATATGCATTTCATTTTAGGCCTACTCAATTTAAGAGGGGTAGATGAAATTTTTGATATTTTAGATTATTCAACATTTTCATATGGACTATCTCTCTATAAATCCATTTTTTCATTTTTTAAATATACTTAGGATCTTTCCATTGGGATGGGAAACCTGCCATTTGTACTCAGTATACATCCATCCTATTATTTTTGTAAGTGGTATATCTCTATCCCATCATGTATCTTTGTTTTAAAATTCATGTGATATATTATATTTTATGCAATTATTATTAAATTTTAGATGCTTATTTGCAAAAAAGTTTTCATTTTCTATGGTAATGTGGGTAATCCAATTCATCTTCTTTAAATATTTCCTACACATTTTGTTTAGCTTATTCAGGTGTTATTTTAGGTCATTGGGGAAGATAATGTTCAACATGGACATTATTGTCTTAGGTTGTCATTGATGTCAAAGAGAGCATGTGGTACTAGTACACAAATGACAACAAAGTTATGTTTGATAGATTAGAGAGTATAGGGCATATGTGTAAATTAGTAAGAATAAATAATAGGTTATGAGGCATCCATAGATGTCTTGGTGAAGTTCTGGTGTGTCGTTTGATCATTTGGAAAGAGAAACATACATTCTCTAGCTTAAGAGAAGCCAGATCGTCACTACACATCATGCAAATATGAATGAATAAGAAAGTTTATGAATTTAGTGTAGGTAATCATAAAGTCAAAATGGTCAAAGGTTTTTATGGATATGTTTTCTATATTTACAAGAAGGTCTCCTAAATATTTGGAGTCTTGAAGTTTTTTCTAGCTCAAGTTATAAACCTTCAAAGTTGTTCTTGCAGACTATGTTGTGTCAGAGACCATCAAGTTTAACTGCATTAAAGTCTAGGGTTGATTAGTCAAGATAGATCCAATGGTGATCACATGACCATATATATTATGATAAAATGGAGCATATAAATTAAATATGTCTAACTATGCTCAAAAGGCACGTGGGGCTACTATGTTACAAAAGTTCATTGAAAATTGACTACAGAGGTAGATCCAATGGTGAGTGAATGATCATGTAGATTATGATATAATGTCATGTGTGAAATAAATATGTAAAAAGATAAATATATTTCATGTGGAACTTTCAACTGGTGCAAGTGCATTGACTAAATGGAGCAATGTGTATAGAAGGCATGCAGAGCTACCAAGTGACATGATCATGAAAGCATAGATCAAGATCAATAATGAGCATTGAGATTTAAAGTTAGGAGAGTTATAAGGATATTGATGGAGCATAATTGATATATATTTTAGTTAACATGATAGGATGACAAGTGTCAAATGTTTTAATTTGAATAGTGATTATTGGAATTTGAATTAGCAAAGGGAAAACCAATCTATATTGTCTGAGCTATAACTTTTGATATGTGCAAAATTTGATAATGATGTAAAAGGAAAAATTGAAGAGGAATTGAAGGTACATCCAAAAAAGTTATTTATAATGTTTTAATGTTTGTAAATTTATATATATTTATATTTAAATATTACTATTTATCCCTTCATGGTGTTACTATGTATAGAATATTATTTAAGTAATTTATGCTTTAGCAAAAGAGTGTTTTGGTGAATGTATTCATTTAAATATATCTTAGAGGATGTATGAAGTGGAAACATGTATTTTAAAGTGATATTATGTTCTTAATTTGTTTCATTAAATGATAAAGGTGTAATAGGTCTCTATGAGACCTATAAGGGCTACTAAGGCCTAATTCAAAGGTGTAGCTACTTAAGTATAACCCATGGATGCTATAGCTAACCTATGAGAATGGTATTGAGATATGTGTTAACATGATATAAGTCTTAAGGGTTAAGGTATGTATTATGGACAACATAAAATTTGATATTCATGAAGACTCTATAAAGAGTGAAGGCTAAGGTAATGGTTTCTATACTTTGCCGTAAAAGTGCTAAGAGAGTAGAATATATAAATTAAGGAAAAAGATTAGAGTAAATGTGTTTAGTGGTTAGACTAAAATAAAATAAGATTGAGGATGAGAAAATAATCTTATAGTGATCTAAAAGGGGTATTTGGATGCATTTCTTGTATGAACAATTTTGAGTGTGTGTAATGAATTGAAAGAGAGATGTTATACATTGTTTCTCCAATCAGATAGAAATGTAATCATAGTTATGGAGTTGTTCATACATCTAGAACAAGTGGGTGTTTGTTCATACTTAGGGTTGGGTGCTCCTTGTGAAGTGGGCACTTCACTAAAAGGTCTCATGTTTATGATCATATTACAGGACAAATATTCCATATGTTTGCAAGCTTGAGAGTGGGTTTTATTCCCCAAGAGGGTTTCCCACATAGATCTTATGTTATGTGTGTGATCTTGCATCATCTTTCTTATTCATTTTTATGAACATATTGTATGTTTTATGAATGATTATGGTCATTGATTAAGAGTTTTAAAGGATTAGAATTGATGTTTGAAATATCTTGCATCACTGATTCACCTCCCCTCTCTGTGATTGTACCTCAAATAATTAGTATCAGAGAAGGACCTTCATTATAAGTTTAACCACTTAAAGGTGATCTAAGGTATAATATGTCAAGTCAAAAAAACAAGGGTTTCTCTACAAAATAAGAACCATTATTCAATGGGTCAAATTATGCTTTTTAGAGTGAAATAATTAGGACATACATCACGTCTCTAGGGTTTTATACCTTAAAATATATCATTTATGGCTATAATAAACCAAGTACTCCTCTAACTAGTGTTGCTGATAATAAGTTGCATGAGAATAATTCTAAATCTATGAATGTTATCATTTGTGGTCTATTTGAGGCTGAGTTCACCAAAGTGATCCATTGAAAGTCTACCAAGGAAATTTTAGTTAAATTATATACTATCTATGAAAGAGACTCAAAGGTAAAATTGGCTAAGTTATAAACCTACTGAAGGCAATTTAAAGGTCTCAAAATGAAATAAAAATATATTGTGGCATCCTATCTTCTAAGGGTTGATGAGTTAGTAAACATGATCAAAGATCTTGGAGATGTGATTAACAAATCTAATATTATTCATAAAGTATTGAAGACTCTGGCACTCAACTTTGATTCAAAATTTTATTGGGGTAGAATAAATTCATGATCTCACTCAAATTAAAATGGATGAATTGCATGAAATCCTTGTTGCTTATGAGATGATATTTGATGAAGATAGACCTCCTAAGAAGGAAACAACCTTCAAGGTGATCAAGGAAATAAAATCCAACACGAATAAGTTTTATCTTGAAGATTTTTATCTAAATCAAGATCAACTTGAAGCCATGATTCTAATAAAATTGAATGTAGGATCAGGTAAGTATGAAGGAAAAATTCATTTTAAATTTTTTCATGTGGTAAAGTTGGTCATTTTATAATTATATGTCCATGTAGAGATAATATTGAACACAAATAAGCTTATAAGGAATCTTATGAGGATGAACACAAGAAATTTGAGGGTCGTAACAAGTATAAAAAGTTCTTCAGTAAGAAAAATGGAAAGAAAGAATCATACAAAGGCAGTAAAATCCTTTACTATCAAGAATATAGTAACTCATTTTCATAAGAAGTAAACACATTTGACAGTGATAATTATTTTCATAATGATGACAAGGAGACATTGTTCATGGCATTTAGTGATAATGAAGGTGGATGTTCTTTAAGCATAAATTTCTTTGGCAGAGATAACTCAGAGGAAGAAGATGAGAAAGTCACTCTTGAAGATAAATATCTAGATATTTTAAAAGAAATGAAGTAACTACAAAAAAAGAATAGAAAACAAGATTCCTTGATCAAATCCTATGAGGAGAAAATTGGGCCTTTTGAAGGAAGGCTGAGTAATGAAGTCAAGAAACATGATGAGATCACACAACAGCTTGAAACTCATGTTTATATTCTTAATGAAGAAGTAAAGAGTAAAGATGAAGAGTGTATCACATGTCAATCAAAGATAGGGTCTTTGAAGATAAATCATAAATCAAGGAATAAAGGTATTGGTAGAATGAAGACAAATTAGATCAGACAACCAAATGCTATGAGGTATACAAATTTCAATGGTCATTATTACTCTTGTAATTAGTTTGGTCATAGTTCAAATTATTTCTAAAATATCCTCAAAGAAATAAATTTCATGGATATATGAGCAAGACAATGGCAAACATGAATAACATCATCACTCAAGATAGTCAACAAGTTCATAAAGAATGAATGACATCATTTACTACAAGTGTCAAGGTTTTAGTCATATTGTAATGTATTATAATATCTTCATCAGGAGACCAAATGATTAGGTACATTAATGAATTAATTAAACTTCATGAAATCATCATATATCTCAATCACAAGGTATGTACAATTTGAGAAACCTCCTTTGTTTCAAATGTCATGAGAGAGGTCACATAACAAGGTTCTAAAATAATGATCAGTATTCTACATCAAAAAGTATCAATCCTATCATGCAAAAAAGGAGCCATAGTGAATGGAGGCCTAAAGAGGCAAATGAAAAATAGGCTTAAAGTGTATTATTTGTCATGATATAACAAGAAACAAGTTCAAGTATCAAGGAAAAATCCTTATCTTCCCAAATGGATAAGGAAATAAAGTAGGATCCTAAGATAAAAGAAAAGAATAAGGTTGAGAACTCACTCAAAGTCAATCTGAAGATGAGGATGGAATACAAGTTAAGTAAGAGCATGGACATATGGGAGTCTCCTAAGTTTTGGGATATTTAGTCCCTCTATGATAGGTGGGTGTCTCTACCTATACTTCTTAGGAGATATATTTCATGTGTGGAAGCAATTATGTGTGATCTAGGTAATGATCAAAATTCCAATCTATACAAAGGTATGTTATCTTCAATTGGATAATATAAAAGATTTTTTTAGGTAAGGGGGAGATAACTCAATTAGCCTAAGTGGATTGAAGAAGATGTGCATGATGTGAGGTTGAGTATATGTGAAGATACTTAAGTCATGAGAGAAGTGTGAAGATGTTTGCTATAGTTTTGAATCCAAGAAGACTGATATGATGACTGGATCAAACCAAGTCATGTATTTTGACAAGGTAGTGAATATTCATGCATGAGCAAAGAGAACTTGTGATTTATATAGGTAGATAGGTCTAAGGATCAGACAAGCCCAACTTTAGATTGGTGTATGTCAAAGAATATATGACTTCAGATGGAGCATGATGTTAGGGGGAGCTTTATATTTTTTGTGAGTAGTTTGTCAGGTCCAAGGATTAGTGAAGTCCAATTTCAAATTGGTGCATGTCAAATAGGGACCAATTGATTCATATGCTTGAAAGTATGTAAGTATGCGAATCATCTTAAATAGTATTTGAATGCATACATGATGCTAAGAAATGATTGTTGGCATGTCAAGGAACAGATCCTTTTTAATTAATGTCAAAGGGGGAGAAATATCAGAATGAAGAAGTTAAAATGAGTAAAAATTCATTGTGAGGATGTTTTCTCATTAATGAAAAAGGGGAAGATTGTTGAGCATGGTCATTATTGCCTTAGGTTCTCATTGATGTCAAAGAGTGCATGTGGTACTAGTATATGAATGGAAAAGAAGTTATGTTTGATAGGTTGGAGAGTATATGGCATATGTGCAAACAATTAAGGACAAAGAAGAGGTTTTGAGGCATCCATATATGTCTTGGTGAAGTTTTGGTGGGACATTTAATCATTTGCAAAGAGAAGCATACATCTTCTAGCTTAAGAGAAGCCAGACCATCATTTTATGTCATGCAAATATGAATGAACAAGAAATTTTATAAATTTAGTGTAGGTACTCAAACAATCAACAATGGTCAAAGGTTTTTATGGAGATGTTGTCTATAGTGCCAAGAAGGTCTCCTGAAGATTTGGAATCTTGAAGTGTTTTCTAGCTCAAGTTATAAACCTTCAAAGTTGCTCGTACAAACTGTGATATGTCATAGACCATCAAGTTTAATTGAGTTAAAGTCTAGGGTCAATTAGTCAAAATAGATAAAAATGTGAGCATGTGCTCATATAGATTATTATCCAATAGAGCATATTGAGCCAATATGTCAAAGGATCCTCAGAAGGCACATAAGACTGCCAAGTGG
The DNA here is from genome assembly GCA_037957365.1 of Torreya grandis. NCBI lineage: Eukaryota > Viridiplantae > Streptophyta > Pinopsida > Cupressales > Taxaceae > Torreya > Torreya grandis. Next base: position 2,395,224 of record JARHVA010002383.1, on the reverse strand, counting down.
TGAAAGTTCATTGGAAACAAACTGCAAGGATAAATCTAAGAGTGAATATGTGATCATGTAGATTGTTATCCAATGGTGCATGTGAATTCAATATGACAAAGGATACATATATTTCACATGGAATTTCCAAGTTGCAAAAGTGCATTGACTGAATGGAGCAGTGTGTGTAGAAGGCAAACAGAGCTTCCATGTGGCATGATCATAGAAACATAGATCAAGATCAATGGTGAGCATTAGGAGTTGAAAATAGGAGACTTCTAAGGAGTTTGATAGAGTGTAATTTATCTAGCTTTCAGGGAACATGATCTGATGACAAGTGTCAAATGTTTTTCTTTGAACAATGATAGGTGGCATTTGAATTAGTAAAGGGAAAAATTAGTATGTATTGTCTAAGCTATAACTTTTGATATATGTAGAATTTGATAATGGTGTAAAAGGAAAAGATGAAGAAGAATTTAAGGTAAATATATAAATTTTTATTATAAGGTATTAATGTTTGTAAATTTGTATATATTTATATTCAAAGATGACTATTTATTCATTCATGGTATTACTATGTACAAAATATTGTTTAAGAAATTTGTGCTTTAACAAAAGAGTGTTTTGGTAGATGTATTCATTTAAATATTTCTTAGAGGAGATATGGAATGGATCCATGTCTTTTAAATTGATCTTATGTTCTTAATTTTCTTGGTGAAGTGATAAATGGGTATTAGGTCTCCATGAGAACTATAAGGGATACTAAGCCCTAATTGAAAGATGTAGTTGCTTAAGTATGACCCATGGATGCTATGGCCAAACTGTGAGGATGGTATTGACTTATGTTTTAACATGATATATGTCTTAAGATTTAAGGCAAGTATTATGGCTAACCTAGAAGTTGATATTCATTAATACTCTATAAAGAGTGAAGGCTAAGGTAATGATTTATAGAATTTGATGTGAAAGTGTTGAGAGAGTAGAAGATAGAGGTGAAGGAAAAAGATCAAATAAAGTGTGCTCAATAGATGGACTAAGGTATATATTAGATTGAGGATGAGTGAAGAAGTCTAGAGTGATCCAAAAGGGGTAATTGGATGCATTGTTTGTATGAGAAAGTTTTAATGTGTGTGATGAGTTGAAAGAGAGGTGTTATACATTATTTCTCCAATCATATTGAAATACAATTAGATTTATCAAGTTATTAATTTCATAAGGTGTTTTGTGGGTACTCAACATCTAGAACAAGTGGGTTCTTGTTCATAATTAGTGGTGGGTGATCCTTGTGAAGTGGTTGCTTCACTAAAAGGTCTCATGTTTTTTATCATCTTATAGGACAAATAATCCATGTGTTTGCAGGCTTGAGAGTGTGTTTTATTCACCAAGGGGGTTTCCCATGTAGATATTGTCTTATGTATGTGATTTTACATCATCTTTCTTATTCATTTTTGTGAACATATTATATGTTTAATGAATGTTTGTGGTCATTGATTAAGAGTTTGAAAGTATTATAATTTAAGTTTGAAATATCTTGCATCACTGATTCACCCCAATTTCTTAGTGATTTTACCTCCAACAGATAACCCCACATGTATGAGGATGATGGGTAATGTCTATATTCCATTTATATATGTACCTTCTTACATATTTTTTGGATAATAATGATAATACAATATTTGTTTGTTTTAGGAACAAGCTTCTTCTAACTCATGTTTGATTTCACTTCTACAACATGTATGTCTTATGAATATTTATTTTTTGCATATTATAGATATTTATGCTTCATGTCTACTCAGACCTATATCCTTGATTGTGGCCCAGTATGACATGGTATCAATTCATGTTTTATGGTATCTAAATGCTAAATTTCTTATTGGGAAATATTTAATTTCAACATACATTTCATAGATCTACCATTCATTGACCTATCACATTTAAGATTCACCCTTTATTAGATTTTATACTCCTTCTAGGGTCTTTTGTTGATCTATATTTAGAAAAATAAATAGGTAAAGGTATATATTGATTTTCATCTATCATTTGATAAGTTTTCATGAAAAATGACTTACATTATTAGATTTAAAAGGTGTCAAAACCAAGGAACATAATGAACCAATACCAATAGGCAAAGATTCATAAATAATAACCTAAATTGATTCATATTAAATAATTCAAATAATTATAAACCATGCATATATAAGCTTAAACTTATAATTAGCATTGACATACAAAATTTAAAACTCTAAAAAATAAGAAAACTTGACCTTCTATTTTTAGTAGTTCTATTTTTAATAAGTTTCATAGGTAATCATGCGTAGCTCTAAAATTTTCCAAAAATAAACAAAACACTAAAATTAACCTATCAAAAGAACTTCAACTGATTTTCACATCTAGTTGCAAAAATATTCAATTTTTAAAATTATAAAAATAATATTAAACTATAATTTATGACCCTCAGATGGTCATGTATGGCCTCCAAAAAATAACTATAACATTTATAACCAGGCATGTCAGGTTATGTATGCACTCAAATTTTTGATATGATAATTTTATAATGAATATGGGATCAAAAAAAGCTACATATCATAATTTATGGCCTCTAAAAGTTTGACCTCTTTTTATACATCATTCTCCTTTAGTTGAAAACAACTCAGCTCCTACAAGTTACTATGATTATACTACTTCCATTCTATTATTATTAATATTCTTCAAATCCAATTCTATAATCTAGGTGTTGTGTTCTTACTATTATCCTTCCCACTTTATCAAATACCTATGATAACTTCTTTGCCTTATGTTTACTATCTTTCTTATCCAAAACATGCACTATCTTTTCTTTCTTCATCTTTGGCACATGTTGTTACTAATCTACTTCTTAATATTCTTCACCTTCGCCATCTTCTCCATGGAAATAATATAAATATGAAACACTAAACACTAAAGAGATGTCAAAATTATGTTTTCAACTCACCTCATAAGCATTATCATTGATTTTATTCACAAGTCTAGATTTTCCAATTTTATTATACTTCAATTTGTTATATGTACTTTTCATAAATCTCTCTTTCCTCTAGTAAACCATCACTAAATATTGTTCTTCAAATATTTTTGACCTTATTCATACATATGTTGTTACTTTATGATTCTCATTAATTTCCTAAAACTTTCTTATTACTTCTTTTTATAACTATTGTATGTGTTCTGTAAATGCTTTTGCATCATCACTAACTCATTATGCAATTGGTAATTATACCAAATCTAAAACACTCATAGGATTTCTCCCATAAAAATTATAGAATATTGATTTTTATTTTGATATGTTTATTTAAATATTATATCCAATCTTATCTTATGGTGAATCCAAGTCTTATTACTTGGGCTTTTCTCCATCTATGCATGCCAACAAATTTCCTGAGCTCATATCTACAACTTCTATATTTATATATATTTATGGGTGGAAAGTAGTACTAAATTATGGTTTGGTTCCCATATTCCTCATTAAAGTCATCTAAAAGTGACTTGGAAATTTTGTGTTCCTATTTGATGTAATAGTTTTTATAACACCATGCAATCTCACAATATTCTTAAAAAATAGTTATGAAACTCTAGTTTCATCATTAGTTTTATTAAATTCAATAAAATGAACCATCTTAAAAAATGTTTCTACAACCAAAAAAATTGAATTATTACCTCTCTATGTGTTTGGCAATCCCATCACAAAATTCACATTGAAATTTGTCCATGGTTCTCTTGGAACTAGTAATGACATCTAAAGCCTATATTTCATGCATGTTCTTTTTAAACATGACATATATTGTACCTTGAAGCATATCTTTTCATATCTCTCTTCATATTTGGTCAAAAATACTTATCCTCCACCAAATCTATTATCTTTGGCTTATGAAAATGTCCTTTCAAACCACCACTGTGTAATTATTTTATAATATTATATCTTAGAGACCCAATTATAATACATAATTATTTTCCTTTGAAGATATAACCATCCTACATAATATATTAATCATAAGCATTACTTACTTGTATCACCTATTAATGGATTCATGTATTGCTAACTATCTTTATAAAATCTAGATCAGTTTCATATACCTCCTTAGTAAATTCAAATCCAATTACTTCACTCACAATAGTAGTTATCAACCCTACTCACCTACTCAGATCATTAACTACTTTATTCTATTTCCCTCATTTATACTTCAACACAAAATTATAACCCTGCAATAAATAAACACACTTTGCATGCCTACTAGTTAACTTATTTTGAGTGTTCACATATTTCAAAGCCCCTTGATCAATAAATAATATAAACTCATTACACACCTATTAATGCCTCAAAAATCTTCCTTCTTTACTATGTATGATAAATAGAATAATTTATTCTTACCTTATTCAATTTATCACTAAAATATGGTATTGGCTTCCATTCTTGACTCAGCATAGCATAAATTCCCACAACCAGAGAATCACAATCAAATTCAAACACTTTGTTAAAATTTGGTAATGTTAAAATAGGCTTTTCTATAATTTTCTTTTTAAACAACTCAAAGATTTATATTTCTTCCCTTGTCCATAAAAATTATTTTCCTCTCATACGATTTGTTATTGGTGGAAAAATATTACTAAAATTCTTAATAAATTTTCTATAAATTTTTGATAAACTATGGAAAAATATTACCTATGTGATTATCTATGGGATAGGCCACTCAACATACACCATCTACAAAAACAACAACTCCCAAAAATATGAAATTGTTCTACATAAACCTTCACTTCTTAAAATTATCATAAATCTTATCTTTTATTAACAATTCTAATCCCATTCTCAAATGTTGTAAGTTCTCTTCTTTAGTCTCACTAAATATTAAAATATTATCAAAATTAACCACCATAAACTTACCACTATATTTTTATATCATTGTGTTCATCACCCTCATAAATGTGTTGGTTGCATTAGATAATCCAAATGGCATCACCATCCACTCATATAAACCATATATAGTCTTGAATGCTTTTTTCCATTCATATCCTTCACAAATCCAAATTTGATAGTATCCACTCCTTAGATCAATCTTTGTAAAATATTTTACTCTTTCAAGAACATCCATCATATCATCTAAATGAGGTATAGGAAATGTGTTACTTGATTATAATTTTATTTATTACTCTACTATCCATGCATATCCTCCACTCCCCATCTTCTTTTCTAGTTAGCAATGTCAGTGTTGTACGTTTTCTCATGCTCTTCCTTACTACACCCTTCCTCACCAATTTAGTAGCCTACTTATTTAATTTTTCATGTTCTATTGGAATAATAGTATAATCTAATTGATTGGTTAGAGATGATCCTAGAATAAAAAAATTATGATTCTAAATATCTCTCTTTTATGGTAAACCATATGGTAACTCATCAAGCATAATATTTGTATATTATTTCATCACTAACATTTCTTCTACTAATAATTTCACCACTTATATGTTTTCTTTATTCATTACTAATGCATAATAACAACCTATCATATTCATATCTTTGATAAATTATTATGTAGTTATCATGCTTTCATCATACCCTTCTTCTTTAAGAGGTAATAAAACTACCTTCATACCACCTTTTTATAAATTACACGTGTTCTTTGATCCATCATGAATTACTTTTCTATCAAACTATTATGACCCTCTCAATAACACATGGCATGCATCCATTGATATGACATCACACCATATTTCATCTTTTTAATTTTTACCTATATAAAACTTGATTAAGCACATTTTATCTACTATAACTTCATTCCATTTCTTAAGCCATGAAATTTGATAAGGATTAGGATGTTTTTCACACTGCAAACCTAGTTTCTCAATCATGTCCTTAGAAACCATATTTTCAAAACTACCACCATCTATAATTAATTTGCATATATTACCTCATAAAGTACACCTTATTTAAAATATATTATTTAGCATCCATACATCACCACCTTATTTATCCTACACATGCACTTTCCTTAGATCAATATTTTTTCTTATCATCATGAGATTTTCTCCAATATCTACTACTGCAACTTCATTATTTTTCACTTCTATTTTAGCTTCAACTAAATTCACTCTTCGATGATCCTCTTTCTTCCTTTAATGATCTTGATAGTGTGGACACTCAAATGCTTTATGGCCTTCTTCTAAAAATATATAAAAAAACATAGGATTTATTTTGATTTCAAAACCATCCTCTACCAAAACCATAGCTTTGTCCTCTCTAAAATACTCTTCCTCTTTGTCAGTATTTAAAACCTTATCTATTAACTTCTTATCTTTATAAACCATGTGATGATTCTCCTCTAGTGGTATTACATCCACCTCTGTTTTTATTAAAGCCACCTATTCCCATTGTTGGATGGGTTGTTCTCTTCTTTGCCCAATAAATGTTCTTCTTTAAAAAAATTCTATTTGTTTTCTTCTACCTTGAAAGCTTATGTGTAAGCTTCCTCTATCCAAAGTATTCTATGAATGCTTAATTATTCTTGAACATAAAACATAAAACCATTTACATACCTTGAATTCATTTTGTTTTCCATTGCATCATGCTCCACTCATTTATAAAGTTTGTAAAACTCATCTATATACTCTTGTATATTGTGACCCTTCTACTTTAAATTTTGAAATCTTATATGTAAGCTTTACATATAATCCATAGGAATAAATTTCTCCCTCAGATTTTTATCCATATTTTTCCATGATTTGATCTTATCTTTACCTTTTTTTTGACTTTATTTATGTAGGTGATCCCACCAAAGCATTACATGACTCTTAAATTTTGTGAATGCAAACTTTACCTTCTTTTCTTTTCTCATAGTTATCCATTAAAATAAACTTCTCCATCTTATTCTTCTAATATATCAAATACTCTAGTTTTAAACTTCCTTGATAATATGGAACGTCAACCTTGATCCCTTCATTCCTTATAAAGATATAACCATCCTCTCTTCAATTGATGAAAGTTGTTCCTATTACTCCTCCTCTTGAAAAAGTTTTTCTTCAAATGTTGTCTATGTCATCCTCTACATGATATTTTGATATCCTTCATGTTCAAATCATAATAATATCAGTTAATTATTCAACTTGCCTCTACAGCTCTTGAATAGTCTGGTTCATCTGAGCAATTCCTCCTCATCCTCTCACCATCTCTTACACCTCCAAGATTTCAACATATTCAGAGACCAAATAATGAACCTAAATACTATCAAGATAAGAAAATACCAATAGGCAAATATTCTAAAATAACAACCTATATTTGATCATACTAAATAAATCAAATAGTTAAAAACCATGCATAAATAAGTCTTAACTCAAAATTAGAGTTGACATGTAAAATTTGAAACTATAAAAAATAATAAAACTTGACCTATTATTTTTAACATCTATTATTTATAATAAGTTTTGCATGAAAGTATGCACAACTCTAAAAATATCTAAGAATAAACTAAACACTAAAATTAACTTATTGAGTGAATTTAAACTAAATTTCACATCTGATTACAAAAAGCTATAATTTCTAAAATTAGAAAAATATCAAAATAATATTAAACTACAGTTTTGGACCCTTAAACGGCTACATATGGACTCCAAAATATATTAAAAAATGTCCATAACTAGACATTCTATGTTATAGATACATTAAAAATTTTGAGACAATCATTTTTTCATGAAGATGGAATCAAAAAAGATATGGTTCAAAAGTTATGTCCTCTAGAAGTTTGGCCTCTTTTTCTACATCAGAATGGATGTGAACATGACCTACTTTCTTTTATAGTCAATTTCAACCAATTTGGAGGGTTTCAGGGCTTTTTATTTGATGATGTGAAAATGTGTACTAGTGGGATCTCCCAAGGAAAAATAATTTCTAGGTTTTATATGTTTTTGGATAAATTTGCTCGATATTTTTTGGATTTTGTGAAGTCGTGGTAGATTTAGTGTTTTTTACAAAAGTGAATTTTCTTCACTTATGTAAATTTTCCAAAATTATGACCCATTCCAATACTTGACAGACTTGCCACATTTTTTGGAACCTTACATATTCCCTCTCATTTCCAACATCTTCCCAAGTTCCTATGGATCTTAACATTCTAAAACTTCAGCCCATCTTGATACCTATCATAACTTTGGTCCATTTTGGTACCTACTAGAACAATGACCCACATTAACACTTGTTAGAACTCCTTGGAATAATAACACACAGATAATTTCAATCTTAATCCTCCATCTCCTACAAACCCTAAAAATCCTATTGAGTAATTCAAAATGTTTTCATAATTTTCAAGGAATGCTTTTCATATATAGATAGATAATAGTTAGGGTTCATGACAATTGGTTTGGGGTTAGTACTTTTTATGCCTACATGAGGATGGAATTTTTTTTTATAGCTTTATTTCAAGAACCTCTTCTTTTATTATCAAACATATTGATGATCCTACAATACATATTCGATGTTCCTTATTCTCATAGGATCTTGGTATAGTTGAAGGAGATCCTTCATGTCTAGAGAAAAGTTTTTTGAAATTCCCCTTTATCTCATCTTAGTTTGATATTATGTATTCCTTTGTTGATGCATGTTTAAACATGTCTTCATAACCATGTGGTTCTTGTCTTTGTTTTATGGTATAATGTATGATGTAAATTATTTTGAAGCACTCATAATTTATTTTATGTTTTATTGCAATATTGGGGATGTGGGGTAATTTGAGGAATTTACATTTGAATAATTTTACTTTTGTTTCCCATCCCATGAGAATGTGGATTCAAGTTGGTGAAAAAACCAAACAAAAAAAATTTGGAGTTGTAATCAGAGTAGATTTTGGACATGTGTTCGGCCCACTTGCTTGCTAATGTAACAATAAACATTTAGTGCACTCACGTATGCACAACTAAAATCAAAGGAGGTGAAATAAGGAAATTAGATAGAGATACATACATATAAAATGTTCTATGTGGAAGTGTGTTATTATGTTAAAATGATTATGGGGTTCAGGGCGTATCAATGTACGCATACATAGGTAAGACCTGAGTGCCATATGTGGCTCTCATACTTCCACATAGAACCATTTCTATATCCTTAAACCTAGGTAAATAACTCACTCTCCTCAGTGGATTTTAGTCTTGCTTGAGGATGGTTAGGTTAAAGTATTTATTTAACCGATAAGGATAACTCTATTTCCCTAAGTTATCATTCAAGTTAATCATAGGTTTATATTATAATACATGTTACATAATTCAAACAAGCAACATAATCACGTATATTTTGAATAATTTGTATAGAAAAATATAATTTAAAGCATAAAGAGAAAATATATTTAAATACAAGGTTCTCTAGTGCTATCAGGTGGGTCATAATGCCTTACAATGTTTAAGGTCACTACACTAGTTGTATGATTCATACATCATTTGCTTACCAATCATGGATGTTAGTACTATAATAATAATTAATTATATAATTGTAATAAACATCATTATTCTTATAATTAGTCAAATAATGAAATTAATCAGCCATTTAGATTGGCATATCCAATGCAATTTTAAAAGAGTTTAAGACATTCACTTAAATAAATTTAAACTATCTATTTGTTTAAGATAAGTAACCTATGTAATCATTTAATAGTGAAGTTTAACTAGATAAATAATTAAAAAAGAATTCACTTATTTTCATACAACATTCCATAATCACATAGTAAGTGAATGCCTAATATATCATTGTATTTGAAATCCATTTATAATTCAACTAAACTAAAAGAAAATAGCAAGCATTCAACAATAATGTTCAAGCCCAAAATTTAACATCATCAAGCAACAAAGTTCATCTGAGTTTCAAGATGAGTGGAACCCAAATAAAATGTTTCACTTAAGAAAATTTTATAAATTTCTCAGTAGAGCAGCCAAGGCAATGAGATAAGTTCAGCTATTTGAAAGGAAAGTGAGATACGTATAACTCACCATGAAAGAAAATACTTAGAGTACATAGTTTAGTCAATCAAATAAGTCTTATTAAATAGAGTAAAGTGACATAATAACTTTATTATCCTCTTTGTAATACAATATTATAGTTTCCTTCAAGTTCCTTTACTTAACCCAATAGATAATCTATACAAAACATTATACATGCCTATTATTAAATCATGAGATTGAGCTAACTCTTATTTCATTATTAAATAATGCAAGAGTAAAGTCATTGGATAATTTTAAAGA
>JARHVA010002383.1:2347500-2380000 GCA_037957365.1 Torreya grandis | reverse complement strand
ATTATACGAGAGAAAACAATGGAGTTGGGCACACATAATAAGATTATGGATGCAAAAACACATAATAGAATATAATGGTAGATAACAATAAATAATAATATTGAATAAAGTGCAACAACAACAAAAAGTTCAAAGACCATAGCTGACAAACATAATGACCAATCAAATCAACAAGTATACTTGTTAGACATGTTGATATGCTCAAAATTAAATTAGTTCTAAGAGTATAGCCTCCAATAAATGCCTAATTCATAGACAAAACCTACAACCACTAAAAATGGCATGTATCACATTATGTTGATAATTGATAATTTAATATAGATTAATAACATTATCAAATATAGTATCAAGTCCATGAAATCATTAAGTACAAATTTGAAATATGTAGCCCAACACTATTTCAACTAGTACCACATATAGTCTTACTAATAACAGTCAATTATTAGTATAACAAGATAATGTGCATGTCATAATAGCAGAATATATAATGAAAATGTTGAATCATAATATATTGCCCCTATTGAAAGGGATCCATCCTAGTGACTTAATCAAAAATACATACATAATGTTGTTTTAAAATATGAGCATCTTCCCAAGTAGTTCTCCTTTTACTTACAGGGTCCCATTACACTATAACCTATTGTATATCTCTATTACATAGCTTAATGTTGTGATGGTCCAAAATTCTCACTAGTTCCAACTAGATATTTTTCTCTTCTATGACTTGTAAATGAGTCCAATCCAAAACATGAGATGGATTAGGTATATATTTTGTTATCGAAGCAACATGAAAAAAATCATGAATCCTTGAAAGAGAAGGAAGAAGTACCATCTGATAAGTAATAGGGCTAATCTTTTCCACTATGTCAAAAGGCCTGATAAAGCTTGGTTCTAACTTAGAATCCTTGCCAATTTTAATAGAACTTTTTTTTGATTTAATGCATAGAAATTACTTTTCTCCCATGCCAAATTTATGTAGGGTACTCTTTTGATATGCATAGTTCTTTTACATGTCAAAAATTATTTTTAAATTCTACCTTATTAATTCTATTTGCCTATTATATTTCAATAGAAAATCAATTCCATTAACATCCTTATTTTCCAAATTATCCCAACAAACTTATTTTCCAAATTATCCCAACCAAGAGGGGTTCCAATCTTACATCCATATAAGGCCTCAAAGGGAGCCATCTTAATAGCTAAATGGTAGGATTTATTATATAAAAATTCAACCAAATGGAGGTAGTCCTCCAATTTTTTTTGTTGATCAATTACATACATGTGTAGCATATTTTCAACCACTTGGTTGAGACATTCCATTTTACCATTAATTTCTAAATGATATGAATAACTAAAATTTATCTTTGTTCCAAAGGTTGTAGTTAAAATATGCTAAAAATTTAAAGTAAATAACTTGTCCTGATCTAATATGATTACTTTAGGTATACCATAGAGTCTTACCACTTCCTTTATAAGGCATTCACAAACATAGAAGCATCATTTATTTTGTTCCCAACAATAAAGTGGCCAACTTTAGTTACTTTATCAATCACCATAAGGATTATATCATACTTGCTACATGATTTTGGTACCCCTGCAATAAAATCAAGTGAGACTATAGCCCACTTATCTCTTAGGATATCATGAGGTTATAGTATCCCTCTTAGATGGCAATGTTTAGCTTTGACCTATTAGCATTCTAAGCATTTCACTAAAAATTATCGACATCATGCTTCATTTCAAGATTAAAATAGAGCTTTTTCAGCTCATGCATCATTTTTATAACCCCTAGATGAGCATAATAAAGTGTTGAATGCACTTCATTAAGCACATAATTTCTCAAGTCACCAAACTAGGTACATAAATTCTATCTTTATGCCTTATCAGGACATTTTTTAAAATAAAAAATTAAGTAAATGTTTTTGCTATAGGCTCATCATCCAAACCTATGCTTACATCATGATAGGATACATTAGCAAGCTACTATTCCCAAATAGCACTTTTAAACTTTCCTTGCAATACCAATAAGGTAGTAAGGTACATGTGTCTACTAAGTGCATCAGCCACATTATTTTATTTACCTTTGACATATGATATATTTATGTCAAAAATTCTCAAAAATTCCATCCACCTACACTACCGTGCATTTAAATCTTCTTGAGATAAAAAACACTAAATAATTTAGTGATTAGATTTCACTTGGAAAGGCTTTCCCAACAAGAAATGTTTCCATTGTTTGAGTGCATGAATAATGGTATCAACTTCCATGTCATGTGTGAGATAGTTCTTTTCATGATCTTTCAATTTTTGTGACTCATAAGACACAACCTATCCATCTTGAGTCAAGATGCCTACATAGCCTTCTTTAAAAGCATCATCCCAAACTTTAAAGTTACCATTGAGGTATTGTATGATAAGAATAGGAGCTATTATAAGTATCCCTTTAAGCTTATTAAATGGTTCCTCACACTGAAGAGCCCATATAAACTTCTTTCCTTTGCACTACAATAAAGTGATGGGATAGGCCACACTAGAAAAATTCTCATCAAAATTCTAATAATAACCAACCAAGCCCATGAAGCTATGCAATTCATGCACACTGGAAGGAGTAGGCCAATCTTGAATATTTTTATCTTATTGGGGTTAATAACAATGCCTTTTTTTTATAAATAATATGTCCTAAGTAATGAATTTTGGATTCATAGAACACACATTTGGATAATTTTCCATAAAGATTATGTTGTCTTAATCTTTAAAAGACTAGATGAAGGAATTGATCATGCTCAACCTCAATTTTAGAAAAAATAAGAATGTTGTCAATGAAAACTAGCATAAAATTATCCAAAAAGTCTCTAAATATGTTGTTTATAAGATTCATAAAATTTATAGGTGTATTGGTTAAGCCTAATGGTATAATTATGAACTTTTAGTGTCTATAACAAGTTCTAATGGTAGTTTTATGTATTTCCTCTTCCTTTACTCTTAGCTGATGGTAACTTGATCTCATGTCAATCTTAGAAAAGACTCCAACACCCTTCATTTTTTTAAACAAATCATTAATTATAGGCAAAAGATAATGGTTTTTTTATTGTTACCTTATTTATCATGTGGTAATCAATGTAAAGCCTTAGTGTATTGTCCTTATTCTTTACAAAGAACACTAGAGCACACCAAGGAGACTCACTTTTTTAGATGATTCCATTGTCTAAAAGTTCTTATAGCTAAAATTTCAACTCTTTTAGATCACCCACATTCATGTAGTAAGGTGTTTTAGAACTAGGGGCAGATCTGGGTATGATGTCATTAGAGAAATAAAATTCTCTCTTAGGTAGTAAACAAGGTTGCTTTTCAGGAAAAAATCCATAAACTTCCTTAAAATAGGAAAATCTACATGTATCAAATATTTTTCATTGCATATTTCCTAAAATTAGCCTGCATAAAGATTGCATCCCTTCCTAACAACTCTATTCAACTATAAAGTTGAAAGTGTTTTACGTCTTATGGACCCTTGCATGCCTTGTAATTCTACAATTTGGCCAAGGTCATTAGTGGATCACACTATTTTTTCCACACAAACAAGTGTGGATTGATGTTCATACAACCAATCCATCCCAAGGATGAGATCATAAGACCCTAAAGGCATGATAAAAAGGTTTACATTGGTCTTAAAAACACTAAAATCTAATTTTACTTATTTCAAGCACTAAAGAATAGGCACTCTCTTGCTAGTACCAAATTCAACTTCTCAAGCTTATCTTATCAATATGAGTTTGATATTACATTTCTTAGTAGTAAAATGATATTCTAGTGTAATTCATTACACTAGAATCAGTCAAGATAGTCAATGGAAAACCATTAATTATACCTTAAATTTCAATTGGAGTGGCTTGCAAGTCAGCATTATGATTATCAATAGCATCATATACTCTATGATATACTAATTAGACTAATTTTAGTTTAGTACATTCCTTTTTATAGTGATTGTCACCACATTTCCAGTAAATAATTAATCTAGAAGATGCCATTTAAATAGTATTAGCATCCTTGGTAGGTCTACATTGGTTGTTTTGATGTTGTTCCTTCTTGTAAGAACCAGATTTAGAAGATCCATGGGACTTGAAATTATTTTTTTGATTAGGAAAATTGCTATAATTTTTATTACCTCCTAAAAATCTATGTTTACGATCAAATTTTTTGCAAATTTTTTGAAGTGCTTGTTCATGGGAGAAAGATTCTTTGCTTTAGACTATTGCCTATTTGACTTCAATTATTATCTCACCTTTTAGTGAGACTTTTCTCTTTCCTTAACCTTGTCGTCTTATTCAATGGCTGTAGACAAAGTTTTTAGGTTAATCATGTTAACATCAAACATCAATATTTAATTAAACCCAATTTTTAATTTATTAATCATGGTTTCTTCATCATGCATATAGTTCACATGATGTAGTAAATTCAAAAACTTGTTCTCATACTCAACAATAGACATGTTCTCTTACTTCAAAAGCTAAAAATTGGTGAGTTTTTGCTATTTATAGTTTGCATTCAGATATCTCTTATGAAAATAAGTCTTAAAAAAGACCAAGATAGGTTCAAAGTCATATATATCTCAATAGCATAAATGTGGTTCCACCATAAAGCTACAAGTCTTACTAACCGATAGGTTGTTACTCTGGCTTTCACATTTGAAGGCATATTATGTAAATTAAAGTACTTTTGTAAATGTACCAACCATTCATTAGCTAAATCATCTGATTCTTCACCTAGAAATATAGGAAGTGGAATCTTATTCAACTCTTTGATGATTGGTCAATAGTGGTCAAAGGTAGTTATTGAATTATATGTCCTTCTACTTGTTTCATTTCTAACTTGGGTACTTCTTCTATGGATATCCCTTCAAGATTTTTCAATATTTGTTCTTGGTTATCAATCTTTCCTTGAAATGTGTTAAGGGATATCAAGATTCCACTAAGGATCTCCTCATGCTTATCATTTAGAATCCCATTGACTAGTTTAGTATTGGGTACCTTGGTATTGTTGTCTACATTATTTATAGGTAGCTCTTCTTGGTTTTAAATGGGGATGCAGCCATGATGACCCCTTTCTAATCATCTACCTCTACCCCTAGATAGATTGGCATTCAAATGACTCCTATAGATGTTGCCTTCACTTGATTGCATTCTAACCATCCTGAGAAATAACAAGTGATAACTTAGAAGATTGTAATTTTTAAAGAAAATACTCATTCCAAAAGTTCCCTAGAGCATAAAAATACTCTGATACCAGATGAAAAAAATCTTAGAAAAACTTTTTTGGAATCATATATCAGAGTACATTTTGGACATGTATTAGGCCCATTTACTTGCTTGCTAACACAATGATAAACATTCAATACACTCATGTATGTACAATTGGAATCAATGGAGGTGAATTGAGGAAATTAACTAATGTTAAATACATACAAAAGGTGCTATGGGAAATTTTTTATTATGTTTAAAATATTATGAGGTGTAGGGCATATCAGTGTATGCATACATGGATAAGACTTGAACACCATATGTGTCACTCGTACTTACACATAGGACTATTTTTAGGTCCTTAACCCTAGGTAAACACCTCACTCTCCTTAGTGAGTTTCAATCCTATTAGAGGATGGTTAAGTTAAGGGATTAGTTTAACCAAGAAGGATAATTCTACTTCCCTAAGTTATCATTCAAGTTAATCATACATTTATATTAAAATATATGTTACATAATTCAAATAAGCAACATAATAAAAAACTAGAAACATTTCAGCCCTTGCATATTTTGAATCATTTGCATAATAGAATGTATGTTAAAGTATAAAGGGAAAAAATCTTAAAGACAAGGCTTTCTAGTGTTACCGACTAGGTCATAATGCCTTAAAACCTTTAAGGTCACTGCACTACTTGTATGATTCATAAATGATTTATTTACCAATCATGGATGTTATTATTATAATAAAAATTAATGATATAGTTATAATCACATATTTATTCTTATAAGTAGTCAAAAAATGAAAACATTCAACCATTTAGATTGGCATAGCCAATGCAATTTTAAAAGATTTTAAGACATTCACTCAAATAAATCTATACTATTTATTTGTTAGAGTTCACCATGATCTCTAAATAGGGAGCATGTAGTAATGTCAAATTATTGTATAAGTAGAATGAGAGCTCCAAAAACAAGAAAATTCCATAAAGGAAATGTTTACATTAACCAACTTAGAAGAATAATAAAGTACATATAGGGTTAAATTAGGTCACCAAAAAGATAAAACCCTAATTCATAATTAAAATCCACTTAAAGGTAGATGATCCCTAATGACTTAATTAACTAACCTATAAGCTAAAAAGATGTGTAGGTAAAACCAATAGGTGGTAAAATTCTAACACTAACACCCCCCCTAAAGCATAGCTCAGGTGGGTAGAATAATTGGGTCCCAACAATGAAGCCTAATGAGGTACCCAAGCATGATGAAACTCCTATAAATTGGGGTAAAGGAGAAAACCCATAGGAATAAAACTCCTCCCCAAAAGAGAGTAAAGAAGAGAAGAGAGTTAAAAATCCCTACTAAGGTCTATAATTAATTGTAGCCACTTGGTGTCACCCAGAGGAATGCTCAAGAGTGACTATGAATCATAAGTAGATGTAGTGAAGAATGGTTCACCCTCAAATAGTGAGTTTGTCTACCAAGTGCTAGATGGATTCTCAACCAAGGTGTAATTCCTATGAAAAGAATGATTCTCATATTGTGAGGTAGATGGGCCAAATACTCTATGCCAAGATGATGCACTAAAATTAGAGGCAAAAAAGGTCTACAAAATCCTCTATAACTATGGAATAGAATACCTAATGTCTAATCTATCTTAGATCAGTAGACCAACTCCCTATAATTTTTAAAGTAGACCAAATTTAGGTGGATTAGGAACTAACTCTTGAATATATGTAAGCTGACAAGGAGATGGTGGAGGTGTGTCCACTTCACTACTATAGTCATTTGTAGAATAAGAATTATCAATATCAAAAAAATGTTTAGACTTAGAAGTGTCAATAGATATGGGTGAGTCCAAAGAGGAATCAGAAGGAGAGTCAAAATCAAAGTGTGAGAAGCTATATAGTCAAATCTGATGATTGACCATTCCCATAGCCAAAATAGTATCACTTTGTAACTCCCTAATGTACACTAAATCTGGTGTGAATTCAACTCATATCTCCAGACCAAGGTGAGTGATTTGATAGACCAATAGGATATTAGTTAAGAGAGAGGGCACACTTATAAAATTATTGAATGTTCCACCACTCAATTAAATAAACCCTCTCCTGAGAACCTTTTTAGAAGTGTCATCACCTAGTTGTATAGAGGACATGTCACATGGTTCCAAAGAACTAACCTCAATATGTGATGAGGCCATGTTATGTGAAGCACTAGAGTCAATGACCCATGTAAGAGGAGTTGGAGGCATAACTAAAACTAAGGCTTTGCCCTTTTGTTTCCCCTTGTTATTCTCTTTTTTCTTTTCTTTGCTAGAGTCATTTGCCTTAGTAGATTCATGGGTTGATGAAGATAGTTTTATAGAATCTTGAACACCTATGTTGTTCTAAATAAGAAGGCTAGTAAGGTGGTCAATTGTTTCTTCAAACATTTACTCTCATCATGATTACCTTAGCAATGCCCACATTTGATCCAATATTTCCTAGGCTTATGACTGGAAGAAGAGGTCTCATTTTTTTATTTGGAGGTGGAAATATTTAAACCCTTCTCATTATTTTTCTTACTTTGATTTCTCTTTCTAATATTATAAATCTTATCTTTATCAGTAAATAGTGCATGAGATTTAGATGACTTCACTATGCCCATCTGTATCAACTTATCTTGCTCCTGAATTAGGTCAAAAACAAAGGTATCTAAAGAAGACATCTTCTATGCAGTGTTAAAAACACTCTTAATGGCATGGAAAGTAGACACAAATATAGAATATTCAAGACCAAGTTTAGAGAGTATTTATAGAACAAGTTGTTCATCTTTCTTGTCAATTCCACATGCTTTCAACTACAATCTCAAAAGTCTAAACTTGGTGAAGAAGTCCTAAATAGTGTCAAAGTCATCTAGGCTCAATCTAATGAGCTCATTTTCTAGCTCATGTCATCTCATCACATCTTACACCTAAAATAGATTGGTTAGTTGGGCCCATAACTTAGTAGGTGTTTTGGTAGATTTTATGTGAAAGAGTATATCTGGGGAGATGGAAAGACACAGTATTCCACAAAATTTGTCATAATGGTTAAACCATTTGGTTTTTTCTCCAATGTCATTAGGTTTAGTCTTAGTGACTATTATAATTTGATGATAACCCTTGGATTTAAAGTTAATTTCCATTCATGATAATTAAATGTCTAATCAGACTAATAGAGAGTGAATCTATAGTGCAAAAGTAAATATTTTTATAGTAAGTAAAGAAGAATGTAGAAAAAGAAATAATGCATGGCACAACATAGTACCCTCTTAGAACTATCAGTAGTGACCCCCCTGGATGTTTAAAATATAAGAAAACTCATATAGATGTTAGATTCAATAACAAATACATCTTGAGCAATAGGTACATAAGTACAAAGAACTAGATGGATGTCAGATTCAACCAATAATGCATCCAAGAGAGAGTATAATAAAGATGAAGTAAGATTTAAGCTATTACACCATGAATAAATGTTACAAAAAGCCCAAAATAATACCACTAATGCATAGAGATTAAAAAACTATGCACTTTCAAAAAAATAGTACCCAAAACGGAGCTACAAATTGAAAGCTATGGAACTTACAAGTTCGTACATCAACATATATTCTTGGACCCTTTCCAATTCATCCAAAAATGGCAAAAAATTCAATATATTTATTCATTGCCTTTTACCTAAAAATTAATGCCCTCCTAAACATCATATAGGGTTCTAGAGATTCCTTACTTAGGTTTTCCATGTTGCTTTACTTACTTTGGTTCTCCACACTACTTTACTTACTTAGGGTTTTGAAGAAGCTTTACTTTCCTAGGATTTTGACTGAGCATTACTTGCTTAAAATTATGAAGGATCTTTACTTGTTCAAGGTTTTAAACATGCTTTACTTGCTCATAGTTCTGACTAAGAACTACTTACTCAAGGTTTTGAATGACTACTACTCAGGTTTTTGAACAACTACAACTTAGGTTTTTGAAAAATTGTAACTTGAGAAGTTGAAATATGACTCCTTAGAAAACCTAGATCTCAAAGCAAGTTATCATATTTTAGATGTTTGATTACTTATTGTTGATTAATTCCAAATTATCAAGGTTTTGAATTTTGATTACTTCCAAGTTACCAGGGTTGTAAAATCCAATTGCTTAAGTCACCAAATTTTTGGGTTTTGTAGGCTCTTCTACTCATCCATATAGACATCTAACCAACAAGAAGAAAAATTGATTTCTAGAAAATATATGAACTTTCTCAAAAATTTAAGAGAGACCCATTTGAGATCTTGAAAAACCCAAAAGGAATTTACAACTATATTTTTTATTTTAGGTCATTTAACATGAGTTTTGAGGTAGAGAATAATCACACCTCTAAGGTCAAAAATGTAGCCATGAAAGAACAAAATTAGCTATGGTGAATACAGGAGGATCATGCCAAAGGAGACAAATGCATGAGGCTATCAGAAAATCTCTAGTACAATGTTGTCATGAAAGAAAACAATGAGAGTAAAAATTTTAGTGATTTTTACAAGAATTTTGACATTGTTGCATGCTTACAATTCAGAGATTTTCTGATAGCCTCATGCATTTGTCTCCTTTGGCATGATCCTCCTGTATTCACCATAGCTAATTTTGTTCTTTCATGGCTACATTTTTGACCTTGGAGGTGTGATTATTCTCTACCTCAAAACTCATGTTAAATGACCTAAAATAAAAAATATAGTTGTAAATTCCTTCTGGGTTTTTCAAGATCTCAGAAAATCACTAAAATCACTAAAATTTTTACTCTCATTGTTTTCTTTCATGACAACATTGTACTAGAGATTTTCTGATAGCCTCATGCATTTGTTGCATGCTTACAATTCAGAGATCTTGGTGAAAAGGAAAGTGAGATATATACATGTTGTCATGAAAGAAAACAATGAGAGTAAACATTTTAGTCAATCAACTAAATCTTATTAAATAGAGTAAAGTAACATAATTAATTTTTTATCTTCTTCGTAAGACATTATTATAGTTTCCTTCAAGTTCCTTTACTTAACCCAATAGATAATCTATACAAAACATTATACATGCCTATTATTAAATCGTGAGATTGAGCTAATTGTTATTTCATTATTAAACAATATAAGATTAAACTCATTTTACTTTAGATTGCACAACTATGACATATATGCCATAAGAGATAATTTCCTTTTAAATGTATGCATAATACATACATTGTATGCAATCAAACATGTATGAAATATATGTTTAGATGGAACCATTTATTTTTCACATAATCTAGCTACCAAAGTTTATGCATTACTGAAATGATTAAGAGATTCACATGCATATATGTGTTTATATCCATAAAGTGTTAAGATAAATTAAATATTAACTTATTCAATGCAAGATAACAATATAACCTATTTCCCATTTCCTATATAATCTATTCATTATAAATTAAAGAGTATTTCAGAATTAAGAAACTAAAGTAAAACATCTAATTAATTCCCCAAGTTAGTATTCATACATTAATTTAGTTGTCATCGAGATAAGACAATGAGTAATTTTAATGATATATATCAGACCTCAATCAAACTTGGATATAATTACCATCATAAAATAATGTTAGATTCAATGTAAAATTTACATGATAATGAATGAATGTGTGTGTGTGTGTGTGTGTATTACACATATACATATACATACATATATCCATATATATATATATATATATATATAGACACACACACACACATATACATATACATATACATATACATATACATATACATATACATATACATATACATATACATATACATATACATATATATATATATATATATATATATATATATGGATTAATTGCATACCCAAATTAAATCCATCTTTGGTATGATTATAAATAATATTAAATCAATTTAGAATTAACCTAATAATTAATGAATACAATGTACCTGATATATTTATCACCTTCAGAAAATAACCAATTTACGTTATACAATATTCAATTTCCGTTTTGATTCAATGATCCATTCATAACACTAGTTAGTAATCATCAATATATTAATTAATGTCAAGCTAACGTCTATAGTCAATGCTACATGATATAATAGTAACTAATCAAATTAATAATTAAATTGTTACCATCTTCCATACATGTGTGCAAATTTAGCAAAGCATGGAGTCAAACACAGATGAACTAATTAGGACAAATCCACCCAACCAACCCTATGATCCCAACCATCGATGGCCCTCACCACCCCAACCATCAACAGGATGGTGGTTGTGGTAATTGGGAACATGAGATGAATTTTGAGCAAATTGATTTATGAACAAAGAGACATAAAAATTCATGAAACACAATTATATCATTCCAAGGTGAGATAATAATAGTTAATCCATCTAAAGTATAGATCAAGAGTAGGGAATGTTAATCTCGATTATTGAATGATATAGAAGAGATTAGCTCTAATCCATTATATATCCTTTAAAATTATCCTACTTGGACCCATGTTCAACATTTTGGCCAACCTTAACCATATGTACCCCTAATATATACTTTTTAATATTCAGGTCTAGTATAGGAATGATAATTCACACATTCCAACAAGTAACCCAAATACCCAGGTAAAACCCAATTAAATAATAACATAAAATAGAATATAACTCAATCATAATTATTTATTTAACACAGTAGGAAATCAAATAGACATGCCTCTAAGAACCATAGGCTCAATTTTTCATACACAACCCAGTTAATTTTTAAACTTAAATAAATTAAGTCATAATATCAATAATGACACCAATAGGGTATTTATATCATTATAATACCATAACATAAAGGTATCTTTATGCATGCATTAACACATCACAATTATATCATATAGTTTGATCCAAAGATTAACACAGTCGTTAAAATGATATAGCCATAAAAGAAGATATTATAATCATAAAATGAAACAATGTAATCATGTAATAATCATAATCCAAATAATAATAATTGAGGCTGAAAACAATAAATATCATAACCCAATCCAAAATAATTATCAGGGTCAAACTTAAGACCACGATGATGCACACACCATCACAATCATACATCCTGGTATAAATGTGATAACACAACCACATAAGTAAAATATTATTGAAATCCATTAATCATATATACATATGTATATATAGATCAACACCTAGGCGAAACAAATTATACATTTGACCCACATTAAAACAAATATTCAAACCTAGTTAAAACATAACCATAGAAATGAATAGTCAATGATTATAAGCAACTTAGTTTACTTTTGAGTCACAATAAAACATCACATGGCCATAATAAAACTCAACACCCCCCCCCCTCCCCCACATCATAGTCAAAGGATAAAATAGGTCATGATATAGAACACATCCATAAATAATGAGGATACCATATCAAAGTTAGTGGCTTAGTCCATTCATACCATTCATACAAAGTCTCAGATTCAAAGTTTAATAAATCAACAAATCATATACACATATAGATACCTCATGGCTTGGACATAAACTTGATCATGATAAAAAAAAGAGACACCATAATATATCAAAAAATAACTTGATGAAAGAAATTCAACCTGATATAATCTTCAAGCCTTAAATTAAATAACAAAGGTTATCAAAGATAATGACCACAAGGTGGACTAATATTTTAAACATAGATAGTATAAAAATATTCCATGGTCACCCATAACTCTATTACCAACCCAATAAATCTAATTCAAAGGTAAAATCATTCAACCTTAGGTATACGTTTGGGCCATCCAACACAACGTAGGTTACATAGTCTAGGATTTTAACACAATTAATCACATTAAAACACAAACATTATTTGAGTAGAACATAGTCACTTTTATATAAAAAAAACATAACCAAATTAAACAATGCATTTACCCTTTATAAAATAGCATAGTCACTAAAAGGGAACACATGACTTTTATAAAAACACAGCTACCCATATAACATGAAATTGATATTATAAAAAATGCATTCACCTTCAAAATAATGCAGCCATTTATTTATATATTTAAAACATAGTCACTTTTATTTTATAAACACAATCAACACCAAAAATGTTTTTCAAGCTTATTCATGCAGATGACACCCATTGAAAAGCTAATTGTCTTAACCCATATAAATTAGTGCATATTCAGATTCAACCAAAAGCCCATATAATCCCCATCCAATCATATTAAAATTAACCTAATGAAAACATGTATGTAGAGATGACCCACAAATAAAATATATGGTTCAAACTAGTCATTCATTTGTGTGTGTGTGTGTGTGTGTGTGTGTGTGTGTGTGTGTGTGTGTGTGTGTGTGTGTGTGTGTGTGTGTGTGTGTGTGTGTGTGTGTGTGTGTGCGCGTGCGTGTGTGCGTGCGTGCGTGCGTGCGTGTGTGTGTGTGTGTGTGTGTGTGTGTGTGTGTGTGTGTGTGTGTGTGTGTGTGTGTGTGTGTGTGTGTGTGTGTGTGTGTGTGTGTGTGTGTGTGTGTGTGTGTGTGTGTGTGTGTGTGTGTGTGTGTGTGGATATATCATTAATGGCATCCTCATATACACCCAAAAGTACTAAGACTTTCAATTACATACACAGCCTCTATGAAAAAAAAATCTATTTAACATAGTCAACAAAAATGAAGCCATAAAACCAAAAGACTTACTTGAAAACATAGAAAAAACTCAAAAAACCAAAAGATAAAAACCTCTATCTCTTTCCTAGCACTATTGTGTGTGTTTTCCAAATGTCATGGCCATTATTAAAACTAGTAAATCTTTTCCATTATTTTCTCTCCCAACTTTCCATCTTCCTAACTCTTATGTCCATCGTCTAAACTCCCCATCCCTTCTGTCTACTTTTCCCATACTCCATTCAATTCTACATTCAATTAAGAGGAGGGAGAAACACCTCTATATTCCAAAGCAATCCCCCACCAACCTCACCATTAATGCTGAGTCTATAATACTTGAAATTTAACCATCCATTGACTAATAGAAAAAGGAATTGAAGATTAACCCTTATGTTTAAACATGAACCCAAGGATTGCATTATACCCTCCACCATTAATGCTACTTGCCACATTAAATGGTGTTAAAACCAAATTTCTATACATTATCAACCTAGGTCGATATTACAATATTTAAATCAAATGATTTAAACCAAATGTAATACCAAAGTTAATCCATGACAATAAGTCATTGAAATATAAACCACCCCTTAGTCTAAGCTTTAGCTAGGTCAAAAGGGGGTAAAACAAGGGAATAGGGTGACAAGGGTTCCTAAGGGGGTATTGAGAGTTCTAATGTGTCAAGATTAGGTATAGGTAGGTTTAGATAGTGTGTCAGAATAGGTTAATAGGATTGATGAAGAGACATAGAAAAGAGTCATAAGCCTGCATGGGAGAAAATAATTGAGTTGGGTGCACAGAATAAGACTATGACCATAAAAAACATAATAGAATATAATGGTAAATAATAATAAATAAAAATATTGAACAAAGTACAATACCAATAATAAGTTCAAGGACCATAGATGGCAAGCATAATGACCAATCAAGGTGTCTAAAGGACAAATGAAATCAATAAGTATACCTGCCATACATGTTGATGTGCTTAGAATTCACTTGATTCTTGGATTATATCCTCCAACATATGCCTAGCTCATAAATAAAACTTGCAACCACCAAAAAGGAAATCAATTTAATTATGTCAATAATTTATAATTTAATATAGATTAATAACATTATCAACTATAGTAAAAAGTCCATGAAATCACTAATTATAGAGTTAAAATATGCAGCCAAACACTGTCATAACCAATACCACATATAAGCTTACTAATAATAGTCAATGATCAGTATAACAACATAATGTCCATGTCATAATAGTAAAATATATAATGAAAATGTATAATCGTAATAGTTTGGTATTGAATAATTATTCCAAACTACAAGCTTATGGGTTTATCATCTATGGAATAAACAACAAACAAAAAAATTGGTTTATGAAATGACGAGGAGTTGCCTTGATGATGAGATTTGAGATCATTGTCTTGGATATTAGTAACTTTATATTAGACAAAATTATTTATGATTCCATATTTAATATTTTTGGGTGGTTTTGTTTATGTGTTAGAACATTATTCCTTGCTTTGCAAAACATTTTATCATATGGGGCACCTTTATTGACCATTAAAAAATTAGGTTATTAGGGATTGAGGATTGTTTAAAATGAAACCTTGACATTTATAAGTGTATATTAATTATCTACTTAGACTATTATTCATGGTTGATACTATTCTCATGGAACATAACACATCACCATTATGCTTAACACATCATTATAATCCCAATTTATTATTACTTCTTGTGATTTGTAACTTTTTATTTTGGATCAACAATATTTTTAAGGGTCATTAGTTTATTGTTTTTTATAAAGTGGTAAATAATTATAATTTAAAAAAAGGGGGATTACAAAGATCCCCAAGGGAAAGCAAAATTAAAATTCATAAAAATATGTACTAAAAAATAAAAATTTGGCCTTATAAAAATTGATATAAAAAAGACTAACAATAAGATTTATTAATCATTTGAAAATATAAAAATCTTGTATAAATAATTTAATTAAATTCTTTAACATTATTATTATTAATCATGACGTTCAATTAAATATCCATATCAAATATAATATAATTTAAAAAGATATGAGTGATAATATTTTTTCTCAATAACATACACATATGTCACATCCATCGTGTAAACATATAAATATTGAAGAAAAAATAATACATCATGGGGGAATTAATTAATCAAAACATCATAAAATTGATGATACTCAACTCACTTGAGTATGATAATCCATTGAATGAATAAATGATCAATATATTATAAAAATTTGAGGAGTTATTAATTGGAGGATGTAACTAATTATCTACGTAAAAATTGCTTCCTTAAGTCATGTGTAAAAATATTTATGACCATAAAAATAGCCTACAATGGCACTTGCGGGTGGTGGTGGAGTGTAATAGTGTGAGATGTCAATAAAAATGGTTGACATCAAATATAATGTCCATTTGACCATCATAAGGAAGTCTAAAATTTAATTTTGAAATTCATTTGACCATCATTTATGAGTTTTTATTCTTAATTAGAGAAGGAGACTAAGAAATCATGATATCTTGTTCATATGTGGAGTTTGGATCACTTTGTTTTCATAAATATTTTGGGGTTTATATTCAATGCTAAGTTTTGATTACTTGATGAATAAAATTCACTTGATTGGTAGATCAATATCAGTTACTTCTAAGATTTGGTGATCACCTTATACTTATGGTGTTTTTCTCAATCGAGATGGTTGGCTTAATAATTTTGAATTACTTCTATCCATGTTGTAAGGGCCTAGGACTAGGCATGTGGTGAAAAACCATGTGTTTTAGATAGCACATTTGTTTATGCAGAGTGAATATGTGAACCAATACTTCAAAAAAGTAAAAAAAAAAAAAATACATTCAATTATAACATAAGTCTTTTACTTGCAAAAATATAGTTTCTATTCAAAACGAATGAAAATGGAATGGTACAATTTATTAAAGTGTGTGTATTGACAAAGTAGACTTATAGAGCATGTTATCTACTGTTATGACTATGTATCACATCAAACCTTGGATGAATGTGTATACTATATATTTATACATTAAATACAAAATATCAATTACAACTATTATCAGTTAAAAAGAAGATAGGTATGAGATGGTTGATCTACCTTATTGGGTGATAGTTGATCTTTTAGGTGCATGGAAAATAACTTTCCATTTGAATATTTAATATATTCCACATTGAAAAGTGCATTGACAAGTCACATGGTCATATTAGGCTAACATGTAGATGTGTTGGATCTAATATAAGTGTAGGCATGTGAGTCTATGTGAATTTCCTAGTGAGGTGCACATGATTGCTATCTGAGTGTGATATATGAGTGTGTAAAACTATGATATAGTTTGATATTATCATGTATGTCTATGAGTAAACATGAAACTCATATGTGGTACTTATAAGAAGTTCAACATGGTGGAGTGTATAGGAATGGGTAATAAGTGCAAATCTATAGTAGGAATCCTTAGGAAAGATGTGCACTATGCAAGAGTTGTGTAAGGATCATTCTCCCTTTATTGATGAACAATGGTTTCCATTGCATCTATGTGTAGGTAAAGGAACTTCATGTGAAGTTACTAAGATTTATAACACTTATCTTGATCAAGATACTTCCCCACATTGACCACTCATTAAATTTGATGTGTGACATGGCCGATGCATGTGTCTATCACTTCATTAATACAATCCTTATTTATAGGGTGGAAGTGTTCATGATCCAAGATAGAAGGATATTGTATCACTACTGGCTCAAGAAGTGGACAAATGTAAATGTTTGAGAAGCTCCATATTAAAGAATGGGTGCATGCCCAAGTTTGAAGGAAGATTAAGAATTAATATTTTCTCACTATATATGCATATTATGGTTTAATTACCATATGCAAAGGTCTGATCATCTAGTGTGTACCTTTGAAGTACTCCCACTAAATCTATAAATAAACTTTATTGCTAGCTCATAATGCATGAGGTGTGTGATATGCATCATGGCACTCCATGTAATTTTATCAAGTGTTAGAGAGAATCTATTTTACCTACTAATGAATATATTGTATCCACCATAAAAAATTGTCATCTTTATCCACTTCTCATTCATGTGAATTTGTTTTAATGTTGCATGGTATGTGGTAGTATATTTATGGAGGTGCTAGATGTTAGAACCTAAAATATGTTAGGAATTGATTTTCCTCTATAGATTTATTCATGGGTCTATTGTAGGAATGTTAAATGTACAATAGATTGTCATCCTAGGTGAAATAATTTATATAATTATACATTCATATAAGATGAACATGTGTGAAATTTAAAACTTCTATTTTTCCATTTATCTTTGGATGAAATTCTATTGACTACTACAGTTACGTATCTATCAAGTCCCATATTGCTTTCTAAAAATGACTTAAAATGTGTGGATATTGATTGAAAAATCAATGTTGAGTGTCCAAAGTGAACATAACCATGGTTTAAGAAGGTTTATGCAGTGTCAACTTCATCAATGTATTTCTTACATGCAACCATGATATCCATATTTGTAAATTTACCCACTATAATGAACATAGTACCATACTAGCATCTCATCATAGGTAATCCAATCATGAAATACATGATGTTAGATTGCCATGTTTTGGATGGAACCAATAAAGGTGTGTAAATTCATATCTTCATGTCATGGGCTTGGCAATGCAATAAGGAATGGAAGACTTGATGTGGTGCTCCACATGTTTTCACATATGCGGCCAATAGTAATGCAACTACAATGTGACTAAAGTTTTTTTCATGATGAAGCGTATCGAGGCCTTTGTGGAGTGTGTCTCTTAGATGAGTTATTGATGAAGTACACCATCAGGAACATAAAGATGTATATACTTTTAGAGAATCTAGTCAAACAAGTCTAACTCCTAAAAAATTTACCTTGCTTGAGGCTAGTGTCAACTTCGATGAAGTCATGATCAATAAAGTAGAGGGATACCCAATCTGTGAATTTATTTTCATACATATCT
Source organism: Torreya grandis (assembly GCA_037957365.1). Taxonomy (NCBI): domain Eukaryota; kingdom Viridiplantae; phylum Streptophyta; class Pinopsida; order Cupressales; family Taxaceae; genus Torreya; species Torreya grandis. The sequence continues at coordinate 2,361,100 of JARHVA010002383.1, read as the reverse complement.
AGCAATATGATGTGTACATGAATCGATGGTTGACTAAGGTAATCTATTATCTTTTTATCCTTCCTTTTCTTGTTCTTGATCATGAGATGGATAGGTAGGTCATCAACTTCATCTGTCCTACATTCTCCATCTTTCTTTGCGTCTATAAAAACTAAATTGGAGTATGATATGAATGAACAAATTCTAATGAACTACAAAAGAGAGTAAATTGGTAATGAAATGGAAAAAAATTACCTATTTTGTATTTTAAAATATTCACATTCATATTAATTATTGTGATATTAAATTAATATGAATAAAAATTTTAAGTTAAAATTTGATTAATCATTGTAAAATTAAAGTACTAAGAGTATAAACATTAGCTGGTGTAGTTTTCATGTTAAATTTTGAGGGATATTACCCTCCTAGCCCCATCCAATAAAAACCTTAGGATAGTGTGAGATCTCCTTTCCAATTGTAACCTTCATTTTTAAATTCTATAAAAATTGTTTCCTTTCATAGAATTTAAAATCTTAATTTTTCTTAACTAATAACTCCTACATTACACTTATAAAATAGGTTTTAACCTTTTAAAGGGTTAGGAAGGGTAAATTTATTATGACTGGGTATCTTAGGTAGTTCTAGGTAGGCTTGGTATTTCAATTTAACCTGGACCACTTTTTATGGAAAGGGAAATGACTTAAGGGTAAGTCATTTTTAACTATTTTATTTAAAATAATTATTATTTTTAGAAAATTTATTTTTATTAATGGTTTGAATTTTTAGAACTAGTATTTGTAAATTTTGATGCATGTATAAATATAATTATGTTTTTTAATTATAAAATACTCAAAAATTACATATAAATATATTTATAGTTATAAAATTTTATTAAACATTATAAAAATATTTATGAATCATAATTTATAGTATTATATTTTAGCTTTTTGATGTTTTTTCATTAAAAATGATTGTTTGATGATTGTCATAATTCTTTTTTTCGTAAGTGGAAAATCAACCATCAAATTTAATTCTTGTATGTAAAAAGTAATCAAACAAAGTACGTGTTGAAAAATAGATCTTTTGAAAGTGTATTTTTTCACAAATTAAATTAGATTTTTTTCATTATGTCCAAGACATCATGTGCCACATGTATTAAATTTAACTTATATATGTAAAGATTGATCAAATGAAATATGTATTGAAAAATAACATGAAATTATTGAGATTATTTTTTCATTATGTTTTATAAATGATGTGCCACATGTATTTGGGGACTCACAATTCTCATTTTCTAACATTCCAAATAAGTTTGGATTATTACCATGTTTATGTCTTTCTATTAAAAAAAATCAATTATTTTAGCTTTTATAATTAAATAGCTTAAACATCAACATATTAGAAGATAACATTGAAATATTTAAATCTATATTAACTTCACTAATATAAATCTCTAGGTATATTATTCTTTGATAAATAAACATCGTCAATATATACTCTTTCTTTGTTGTAGTAAAATGATAAATAATTTTAGCACCCAAATCAAAAAAATAAAATAACAAGATTTTAGTTGAGCATAGCCCAAAAATACCTCTATTCATCATAACATTAACTATAAAACAATGTTATTGAAATATTTATCAAATATATTTGTGCATATAATAATATGACTATAAGCAATGCATATACCATAACAAAAAATAAGAAACATTAGTTAACACTACACTTGCTATGATCTTAAATGGTATAGAAGTGTATATTTAAACATTGAAGGTTCACAATAAAATATGAAGTCACAAAAAATATACAAATGCTAATTAATTAGAAAGGAGAGGAATATGGTAATGAAATTGACAAATTTTCCCTATTTTATATTTTAAAATATTCTCATTCATATTGATTATTGTGATATTAAATTAATAATTGTAAAAATTTTATGTAAAAAATTGATTGATCAATGTAAAATTAAATAATAATGGTATACACATTAACTACTATAATTGTCACGTTGAATTTTGAGAGATATTAGCCTCAAAACCCCATCCAATAAATGCCTTAGATAGTGTGACATCTCCTTTCCAATTGTAACCTTTATTTTTAAATTTTATAAAAAATTTAGCCCTTCATATAATTTATAATTTGAATTTTTCATAACTAATAATTATTACATTGCACTTCTAAAATAGGTTTGAACCTTTAGAAGGGTTAGGAAGGGTTTAATTTTCATGACTGGGTATCCTAAGTAGTTCTAAATAGGCTTGGTATTTCAATTTAACCTGGTCCAATTTTTTTCAAAAGGAAATGACTTAAGGGTGAGTCATTTTTATAGATCTTATTGAAAAGCATATGTAATTTTTACAAATTTTGGCTTTTATTAATGGTTTGAACTTTTTAGAAATAATATTTGTCATTTTTGATGCACATATAAATACATTTATGCTTTTTTATAATAAAATACTCAATCATTACATATAAATATATTTATAGTTATAAAAAATTCTTAAGCATTATAAAAATATTTATGAATAATAATTATATAATTAGATATTAACTCTTTAGGAACCATTTTAAATAATATAGACTTATTATAAGTCCAATTCCAAAAATATTATTAGAAATAAGTTTACATTATTTGAAGTTTTCTTGTTCTAAATCCTCTCCAATCAAATATATGAGTAATAGATCCAGATTAGTACCATAGTCTTAGCCCAAATTATTTTGAATGTATGAAAACCATTTTTTGCCTAAAACTCTCTCTATTCTAATTTAGGGGTGTTTAGGTCCAAATTATTTGAAATAGATATTTTTAGATGTTTTTTATTTAAAATTTTTCATTCGATGATCATCAAAATCTTTTTTGCTAATGTGGATAGTCAACCATCAAATTTAATACTTGTATGGAAGGACTAATGAAACAAAGTACGTGTTGAAAAATAGATCTTTTGAAAGTGTATTTTTTCACAAATTTATTAAAAAAAAATCATTTTGACCAAGACATGATGTGCCACATGTATTAAATTTAACCTCTATATATAAAGACCAATCAAATAAAGTATGTGTTGAAAAAAAATTATTTTGAAAGTGTAATTTTTCATGAAACAAATGAGATTATTTTTTCATTATGTTTTTAAGGCATGATTTGCAACATGTACTTGAAGACACACAATCTCATTTCCTAATATTAAAAATAAGTTTGGATTATTAATACGATTATGCTTTTCTATTCAAAAAATTGGTTAATATATGTAATATAATTAAATAGTTTAAACATTATAAACTAGAAGATAACATTGAACTCTTTAAATATATAGTAACTTCTCTAGTATAACTCTCTAGGTCTATTACTCTTTGACAAATAAACATTGTCAATATATATTCTTCTCACTTGTAGTAACATGGAAAATAATATTATCACCCAAATCAGGAAATTAAAATAATAATATTTTAGTTGAGCATAGCCCAAAAATACCTCTCTTCATTGTAACATTAATTATACTATAATGTTTTTGAAATATATCAAATATTTTTGTGTATATAATAATACGATTATAAGAAATGAATATACCAATACAAAAAATATGACACATAAGTTGAAAATACACTTTATATAATATCGAATGTTATAGGAGTGTATTATCCAAATATATTTAAACATTGAAAGTACATAATAAAATGCAAAGTCACAAAAAACACATAAATGATAATTAAGTACAAAGTAAAGGAGGATAACAATGAAATGGATGAATTTTCCTTATTTTGTACTTTAAATTATTCACATTCATATTGATTGTTGTGATAATAAATTAATATGATTAAAAATTTTAAATGACAAATTGATTAATATTTGTCAAATTAAATTAATAAGAGTATATGTATTAACTAATTTTCATGTTGAAATTTGAGGGCTATTAGCCTCCAAGCCCCATCCAAAAAAAATCTTAGGATAGTGTGAAATATCATTTTCAATTTAAATTTTATAAAATTTGTTTCCCTTCAAAGAATTTAAAATCTTAATTTTTATTAACTAATAATTTTTACATTTCATCCTTAAAATAGGTTTGAATATTTGAAAGGGTTATGAAGGGTTCAATTTTTATGACTAAGTATCTTAGGTAGTCTTAAGCATGCTTAGTATTTCAATTTAACCTTGCATATAAATTTAAATTTTATTAATGGTTACTTATTTAAAGGACCTATCAATTGTAATGTTTTTATATAAAGTTTTATATTAATCATTTTGTCTTCTCATAAATATTAACATTTACTATAATATTGTATATCAAAATAATCATGTATTTGAAAAATATATAATTTGTTAATTTTTGAACTTATAAGATAAAATTTTTACTAGTCATAGACAATCTAAAACTAATAAAAATAGGCTACACCTACCAATTTCCAAACTGAATACAATGTGTAGTCTAAGAATATCATTCAATGACTAAAGCATAAAAATTAAGCTACACCTTGTCAATTTCTAGACTAGAATAAAAAAGGTGTTAGACAATTTTATATAAATTAATATTCTAATTAAATTTATAAAATACTTCCATTACTAAACAAAAATAAATGATTGTGTTGTAATTGGGTTAAACCCATATTGGCAAGAATATAATGTTATATTCAGTATAAACAATGTGAAGTTCAATATATGCAATATGAAATTCAATATATGTAATGTTTATCTATAAGTGATGTCCCTAAAGATAAAACACTTCAAGACCATTGAGAGTCACTTTATTCATATATAATGGGACTATATCTTGACACATCCACCAAAGATATAGGACCTTGATATGCATGATGTAAGAAAATAGGTGAAAATTTAAAAAACAAAACATAAAACCCACATATATTATTCTAATAATTATTCCTATTTTTTAGTCACATTGTGAGTCAAGTCACTAACATTGTGTTGTGCTAACTTAGGTACAATATATACACTATCATGTTTACATATATATTGAGATACTTGTTTAGATCCTATATTTTCATGGTGGTCACCAATCATCTATGGGAGCACACTACTTGATTGTATTCACACTTTCCATATAGCCCATATATGGCATGTTTATTATATGGGTTATACTTGTTTATCCCATTTTCATACTGAACTTTACATTATCTATTATAGCATCACTAGATGATAATTTAGAATTTAAGTGATATGATAATTGTTAAAATAATTTGAATTTCCATATGTTTACAGAATAACACACTTTGGTAACATATTTTTCTAGTGGGTGATGGAAAAAATTCAAACGCATGTGCTTTGTATAATAACACATGATGATTAAATTATTTTTATTCGCATATGATACCTTTAACATGAGTATTTTGTGTTGAGTGGTTATACCAATAGTGAATACCCTATATAAAATGAAATGATCAAATATAAGTTATATTATCTACTTCCTTGATCAAGTAGTGGACTAGGTGATGGTGAATCTTACAATATTATCTTGGGTATTTCTCAATAACTTTTTTTAAATTTTATGAGATGTGAAATAATAATTGATATTCCAAAGATAAAGTGTTGTGATTTTCATGATTTGGGGATGTTATGTAGAATAAAATGCTACAATTTTTTAAACTAGATGGATATGTTAAAATAGAGTTTTAGATTGTAAAACATGAAATAGGATCTAATAAATATATGAGGAAACAAAAAAAAACATATTCAATGCATGATATTATCATAATGGTTCCAATTAAATTAAGATATAAGAATAGGGAAAATTTAAATATGTGTACAATGTGAAGCTAAACTAGTAGATCAAGTTATTGTGATCATAATGGGAATGCATCCTCTCTAATTTGTCTATGTTGTGAGTGACCAAAAATATTAGTTGATCAATCTCATGAGATCAAGAAGGGGGATGACACATCTTAATTTATTTATATAAATTGGAGGATCACCACTCAAATGCTACATACGTAGAACATACTAACATGTGGATAAGTGCATTAAATTTTAGGGGGGAAGTTGACACTTTATGATTTTGAGTCATTAGGGAGAATTCAAAAACAACCTCATCATCTAGTTCTCTATCTAACTGATTGCATACATTTGATGATTTGATTTTGATTGTCCTTGCTTAGAACTAATTACACTCTCCTTTGTATCAATGGGTTTGTTATCAACCATGGATTTATCCTTCTCCTAGAGGTTTAATATATGTTAATATATCCTTTCTTTAAATTCAAATTTCATTTCAACCTCATACTATTCATCTATCTCACAAACTTGATTTTGATATCTCTTAGTTTCTTTCTAAGCACCTTCTTAGGTTCACAAGGATCAAATCTCACTCTAGGTTCCAATATTTCAATCACTAATCTTTATTGGTCTTAAATTGTCTCAAAATACTTGTTTATACCTCTTTCATCTATCAACTTACCCTCCTTTTGGTTCTTTCTACACAGTTCACACTTCCTAGTTACACTAGGCTAGTAGCTTTTTTATGAGACTTTTCCCCATTTTTCCCAAAATATCACCTTCCCCAAATATATAATGAAATTATTAGGCCTATTTTATCCCACTTGACATGTGTATAAATTTTCATAATCCAATTCTTTCTCTACCTAGTACCTCCTTTGGAAAACTACCTTTCCTTAGGTCTAATTAGGCCTCTTATCTTGTCTTAGACCTATAAATCCGTACATACCATACATTGTAACTCTAAAAAAATTTAAATATCATTCCTCACATTAAGAAACACATACATAAAAATTTTCATATAAGTTATGGGTTAAAACACATTTTATGGCCTAATCCCTAAACCTAGGGTTTTTGAATCCTGCTCAAGTTGAGGCTATACTAAAATCCATAAATTTCATTGTATAGGGTTTAAATAACCAAAAAAACATTTTATAAGTATTTTTTAAGGTTTTATATTTTCAAAAATTTATTATAACTTGTCCTTCCATCATTATCATGCTTGTAAAACTCAAACTCAATTGACTGGGTGAGCTTGTGTTGATTGTGTATCTTCCCTTTTACTTTATATTTCCACTAATTCATTTTCTACTTCATCCAGGATAATGAAAATATTTCCTCCATATTTTTATCCACCCAAAATCATCTTCCATTAGGTTCAATCACTTTCATTAGATCATTTACACTTATGATGTTTGTTGACTAAACAAATAGGGGTATAGCCATACAAAACTATGTCTTATTCACTGTCTGAGTTACCATTAGAATTTATACTATTTAAACTAATTTCTTGGTTTTCCATTTATATATATTTCATGCCATATTCCCTCTTAATTTATATATCTTAATTTATTCTTTGATATGTTTCCAATAGGGTATATTATGTATGCATTAGGGTTTCCTCATTTAGGTAGACTGTGTATCAATGTTCACCATCTTTATCCTCCAAAGTAATTGTCACTTTTTATAGACCTTTATAACACTAAAAATTCCTCTTAAATAAAACTTAAAATTATTCTACTTGTTAAACAACCCAAATAGGGTTTTCAATGGAGCATTCAGGGTTTTTATCTATGTTCACAGTGTTTTATGGTACTGAGTGCTTAGTTATTTTCTTATTTGAATTCAAAACAAATATTACTTCCACCAAGATATAGATATACATCCTTTTACATTTATCTCACCATTTCCATAGATAATCACTTCAACGTGTTCTATTTAAGGCTAAATCTTACAACCAAATTAAACTATCTTCATTTATCAAACCAATAATCTATAATGGCACATAAAAAGAACACACATATAGCCTTAAGGGCATTAAAAGATAATGCAATGATTCAAAATAACTAAGAGCAGACCTTGAAAATCAATACACATAAGATTATTCCTTATTATTTCTTAAATCACCAAAACATTAAACACTTTATCCTTCTTGGGACTGCAATATCTTCTTGAAGGGTTTCATAAAAGATTTTTTACTTTAGACCCCTTTTTCCCTCTTCTTGGAGAGTTATTCCTTCCACCACCCTATATTTTCAATGCAATGACTTATTTTTCCTATATCCAATGTAGGATCTCTTAATTTGTTACAATAACCTCTTTACATAACTACCTACGTACATAATAACCCAACATATGGTTGAAGGTGGTTATACAAAACATATTCTCCATTGCTATAAATTTGACACATAAAACTTATATTGACCCCTAAAACCAAATTTACACTCCTAACTCTTCAAAACACCTTCAAATGTCCCTCTTAGACTCTAATATATTATTTGAATTTTCAAATCCCTGTTTTAGAGGAAAAGTGTCTAGAAATCAATTAACAAACCATAAGGGACTAAAATAGATTTTAAGACCACACATTGACCTTAAAAGGTTCTTGAAACACTTAGACACTCAAAAATTGACAAACTTGACCAGTTATTGTCAAAACACCAAAAATGACAACTATTGGCTTGATGCTCCTGCATCATACTCCACAAGATGGAGAAAATTTAATCCTGCATATTTATTTCATGCCTTACAATTTGTCATTTGATGGTCCTTCATATGTTCTTAACTAGTGGTTATCCTTTTTTTTCCCTTGTCTTTTTTGAATGCTTGCAATTCTTACTTATAGCTTTGTCCAATCTTTGTGTCCACACATCTTCCAACTCTATGAGGTACTCCCACTACTATAGTTTTTTATTTGATACATATTTCACCTTTTCCAAATCATTTTAAACCTCTTCACACTCAATTTCAACCATCTTTTATGCATTTGTATGCCTCATGCTTGCTTCGTGACTTGTTTCCTCATCAATCTCACTTGTGGCTTGCCTATCTAGAGATTCTTGCTTCTTATTAATGCTATCATTTTTGTCATGAGGATTTATTAGCCTCTCATGTATGTCAACTTTCATCATTTTCTTTATAAAATTTTCCTTCCCTACCTCTACTTCAAACTCCTTCACATTTGGGTGTTTTTTCCTCTCATCTTGTTCACTATGCAAGAGCACCTTCTTGTTCTTTTCATCCTCACCATTGTATATTATTATTTGACCATTCTTGGCCTTTCCATATCCATTCCATTGTTATTTTATTAAGGGATAAAAATTTTCATGTCTTCTCTAAACCTACATATCATCCTTTTCCTTTTCACTTATTTAATCAAAATCAAGGTTCAAACATTCATTGACCTCCAATGGAAATTGCTACAAGCTCATATCTCTTTATATGTCTTCATGGGTGACATTTATGTCCTATTTGCATACTTATTCTCTTATTTCAAATTATAGGATTAGAAATATGTCATGTAGTTCCTCTTCCTCTTTATTTTCGGCATGTAGTATACGTTCAATCTCCTTCACTTTATCTTCTTCAAGAGGTTCTTTCTCTTTGTCATCCTTTTGCCACTTGATGGGTGTCATTCTTGACCCATTATTCATCCAATTTGAGGCCTCATGCTTGGAATTCATCAATCTTATATTCATACCTAAAAACACAAACTCAAAATCAATATTATCACATAAAATGAGAGACCACATAGTCTCTTGGAATGCCTTTGGAATAGGCATTGTCCACCTTATCTTGTTTTCACCTTCGTATGATCTTCTTGGCACTTCTCTATATTTATTTTTTTCTTAAATTATAAACCTATTCTCTACTTCTGTATCTTTTTTCTCACTTGGAAACATATCTCTTCTCATGCCTCTTTGGGTTGCCTTCTCTTTTTTCTTCTCTTTTTTCAAGACACCTTTCTTGTGCCTTCTTATCATGATGACTCTAGTGGCCACTTTACTCTATTATTCATATGAAAACCTATCCATTGACTTTATTGTTATATTATGAGTTATATCATGATCTCAATCCTCTCAAATCTCTTCCCCAACTCTCTTCTTTTGTCCTTTATTTCCCTTTCTATATCCTTCTCCTCCAATTCTCTTCACTTTCTTGACTTATTTAGCCCTTTATCTTAGCAAGTCTATCAAGATTACCTCTTAGACCTCTTGTGGTTATTTATTCTTCATGATTCCTCTCTCTAGGATTTATTCTTAACTCTCTTGACTCTCTTTTGGTTTCTTCTTTCTTCCTTTTCTTTTTTGGAGCTTCAATGCTCTCTTTTCCTCTCTATTTTCTAGTCCTTCCTTGACTAGTTTCTTGTCCTTATCGAAGGAATTTTTGGGATTTATCTTATCTTATATTTATCACTCTTCCTCTCCTCTATGTTAACCTTATCAAATTAGACCTGAAACTCCTCTTCTTCTCCCTCAACACCCCAAAAAGTTACTTCTCATGCACAACTCATAGCACTATGCATTTTTTTCAAATCAACAAAGTATAAAGCAATCAAAACACAATTAGTACCCAAGAATACCTTACTAGATATAATACCAAAATGATGAAGAGAAATTAGGTAGAAGTGAAAAACAACCTCATAATTTGGTTCTCTGTCTAACTGATCTCATACATTTGATGATTTGATTTTGATTGTCCTTGCTTAGAACTAATTGCACTCTCCTTTGTATCAATGGGTTTTCCATCCACCATGGATGGAACCTTATCCTTGAGGTTTAATTTATTTTAATATATCCTTTATTTACACTTACATTTATTTTCAACCTCATACTATTCATCATCTCACAAACTTGATTTTAAACTCTTTCATTTGCTTTCTAGGTAACTTCTTAGGTTCACAAGTATCAAATCTCACTCTAGGTTCCAAGATTTCAATCACTAAGATTTATTAGTATAAAATAATATCAATATACCTATATATACCTCTTCCATCTATCAACTCACCCTCCTTTTGGTTCTTTCTGCATAGTTCACACTTCTAAGTTACACTAGGTTATTAGCCCTTCTTTGAGCCTTTTTCCTCTATTTTGGATAATTTTTCACCTTTTCCAAAGATATAATGAAATTACTAGGCATAATTTCTCTAACTTGACATGTGTATAAATTTTCATGATCCAATTATTTCTCTACCTAGTACCTCCTTTGGAAAACCATCTTTCTTTAGGTTTAATTAGGCCTCTTATCTTGTCTCAGACCTATAAATTCATACATACCATATATTTCCACTCTAAAACCTTATAAATATAATTCCTCACATAAAAACACACCTACATACAAAATTTCATCAGATTTTATGGTTAAAACTCATTTTATGGCCTAATCCCTAAATATAGGGTTTTTGAATCCTGTTCAGGCTGAGGCTATACTAAAATCCACAAATTTCATTATACAAGGTTTTAAGAACCCAAACCACATTTTTAAAGTATATTTTGAGTTTTTTTACCTTTTCCAATTTATTATAACGTATCCTTAAATTATTATCATGTTTTTACAACTCAAACTCAGTTGATTGGTTGTGTTTATGTTGACTATATATCTTCCTTTTTGCTTTATATTTTCGCTCATCCATTATCTGCTTCATCTAGGCTCATGAAAATAGTTCCTCCATCTTTTTATCCACACAAAATTATATTCCATTATGTTTAATCACCTTCATTAGATCATTTACACTTATGAGGTCTATTAACTAAATAAATAGGGGTATAACCATACAGAACTATGTCTTGTTCACTATCTGAGTTACCATTAGACTTGCCACTACTTAAAATATTGTATTGGTTTTCACTTTATCAAATTTTCATGCCATATTACCTCTTAATTTATATATATATATATATTACTTCATTTTTTATACGTTACGAATAGGGTATACTATATATGCATCAAGGTTTCTTCATTCAGGTAGATTTTGTATCAATGTTCACCATCTTTATCCTCCAATGGAATTTTCACTTGTTAGAGACTTTTATAACACTAAAAATTAATCCTTAATAAACATTCCAATGCTTCTACTTGTTAAATAACCCAAATAGGGTTTCCAATGGATCATTCAGGGTTTTTATCTGTGTTCATAGGGTTTTATGGTACTAAGTGCTTATTTAATGTTCCTATTTGAATTCAAAACAAAGATAACTTCCAAAAAGATGGAGATATACATATTTTTACATTTATCTCACCATTTACATGGATAATCACTTTAACATGTTCTATTTAAGGCTGCGACTTACAACCAACTTGAACTATCTTCATTCATCAAATCAACAATATATAATTCCACACAAAAGGAACACACATATGGCCTTAAGGGCCTTCAAGATAATGCAATTATTTATAATAAATAAGATTATACATTAAACATCAATATACATATGCTTATTCCTTGTTATTTCTTGAATCACCAAAAATAATACACACTTTATCCTTCTTGGGACTGTAACAACTTCTTGAAGGGTTTCATATAGGATTTTTAGTCTCAGACCCCTTTCTCCCTCTTCTCATAGAGTTATTCCTTTTACCACCCTATATTTTTAATACAATGACTTATTTTTACTATATCTAACATAGGATCTCCTAGTTGGTTACAATAACCTCCTTACATAACTACCTGCTCACATAAAAACCCAATGTATGGGTGAAGGTGGCTATACAAAACATAGTTTTCATCTTTATAAATTTGACACATATAACTTATATTAACCCCTAAAACCAACTTTTCACTCCTAACTCTTCAAAACACATTAAAATTTCCCTATTTGACTCTAATACATTATTTGAATTTTAAAATCCCTATTTTAGAAGGAAAGTATCTAGAAATCACTTAACACACCTTAAGGGACTCTAATTGATTATAAGACCACAAATTGATCTTAAAAGGTCCTTAAAACAATTGGACACTCCAAAATTGACAAACTTGACCAGTTATTGTCAAAACACCAAAAATGACAATTGTTGGCTTCATGCTCCTACATCACTTTCTATGTACATAATTTATTAATGTGCATATGTGTTGTTTTATAAATTTAGTACATGGTCTTGGACCATAGGATTGGCGAACATTGAGCTAAGACTTCATGCATGGTTTTAGTTTTAAAAATTGCCTACGTGTTTTCAATTATAATAACCATATGTGGTTTTAGTTTATAAAACCATGTTTTTGGTACCTTTATTATAAATAAAAAATTATCTATTCCATTAATTTGGCATAAACATAAACCATGATTGGACAATAAAATATCTCATCTCACATTTTAGAAACACAAGAAAATAACTCAAAGTCAATAATGGCATGCAGGAGGAAAGGTATGCAAACATATTTGAGTCCAATTTAGAGAATTTTCTTACATTTGCGTTGGTTATTATTATTATTATTATTATTATTATTATTATTATTATTATTATTATTATTATTATTATTATTATTATTATTATTATTAGTATTATTATTATTATTAATATTATTATTTAAAACATAATACACCTTCACATACATATGGAAGTGGGGAAATTGAAAATGAAACTAACCTTCCTAACCAACAAAACCCTCCTAACCCTACTATAGTTCTTCAAACCCCCCAAAATAGTAAAGAGGAATTAGTAGCCCACAAAATATAAAATAAAATTGAAATTAAGAATTTAATTAATGAAATGAGGGATCCCCATTCATGTAACCCCTACCAAATGTTTGTAGAAAATACATTAGAGACATTAATAGGTGAAAATGACTCGTTAATGGTTCAACTTGGTAGGTGGGTTGATTATAGAGATAGAGACAAGGCATAATATTCTAATAAATTATCTCTAACTAATATGAGAGATTAAAGACAAATACAAAATTTGCAC
>JARHVA010002383.1:2210000-2342500 GCA_037957365.1 Torreya grandis | reverse complement strand
ATAATTTTTAAACCATTACCTGGTAAAGTTAATGGAGGTAGATTCTGACACTTGTCTTTGATCCGTTAAACTGCTTGAGTCATTACAAGAGACCATTCTAGGGCATTTTTAGACAACCTTTTATTTAACAACATTCTATCCTAGGCAAGATGATAATAATAACTGGCAACATAATTTACACAACCCAAGAATCTTTGTAACATCTTTTTATCTGTCAAAACATCAGGAATATTGCTAATAGCTTTAAGAACATGTTCCTGAACTGTTACTTCTCTCGACCTTATTGTAAAACCAAGAAAATCTATTTCATCTTTAGATATTACCATTTTCTTGGCTGAGAGTACTAAACCATTCTCAAATACAATTTTATAAAATTGTTCTAGATGTTTTAGGTGTTGCTTGGGAGATCTACTAAACACCAAAATATAATCTATGTAAATAATAATGAAACTAGAATATGCAGCAAATATCTGATTAATCATTTGCTAGAATATACTAGGAGCTGTCTTCAAGCCGAATGGTAAAACATTCCATTCATACTATCCAAATGGAGTAATTAAGGCTGTTTTATATCTATCTTTTTTAGTAACCTGAATTTGCCAGAATCTAGACATGAGATCAAATTTGTTGTAAACCTTGCTACCACTAATTCTTTGCAAGATTTCATCTTTATATGGAATCAAATGTTGAACTAAAACAACATACTTATTCAAGGGAATATAATTTATTACCAATCTCTTCTTCCCTCTAACCTATTTAGACCTTTTATTGACATAAAAGGCTTCACATCCCCATGGACTATTAGAATCTTTAATTAGTCCTTGTTCCTTTAACTAAGTAATTTCCTATAAGCATTCTTCTCTTAAAGAAGGAGACATACCTAAATGGTGAGCTTTGAATTTGGGCTCAATTTGTCTTCCATTCTTATCTGTTATCATTTTCAACTCGATGGAACATTCATGGTGCTTCCTATGCTAGAAAGCAAGAGGATTCTTAGAACAACAATCAGTAATGATCTTAGAAACAACTAAATTAATATCATCCTTACAAAGATTTATCTTTCTATGAATCCAAGAATTATCAATAACCTTTCTACCTTTTTCTCTGAGCGGAATTTTGCATTCATACCTGCCTTTCTTATAGAGAGAATATTTTTGTGCTAATATTATTTCATGAGGCTAGATGATGATAGGATAGAAACTAGTCAGATTATCAGAACCAATCATCATATCAAACATTGAGATTTCATGTTGAACAACTTTGAATTGGTACATAGAATCTCCTAAAACAATAGGCACACAGGCAGACAATTTTGAGATTTTTATTTTGGTATTAAATGTCAATCTATGGAAATTAGACTTCCACATATCTGTAGGGATGGAATGATAATGAGCAAGAGATATTTCTTCTCTAGTGTCAATTAACACATCCAAATTATAGGGTTTAAACCCATTACACTTAATATTCAATTCACATACAGGATTCTTGGTAGTATGAACTGAAACTTGATGAATACTATTATCCATGTCCTACTCCTGAGTGGCTGAAAATTGAGAAAATGGTTGAGATTGAGAGGGTTCTCCCCCCAAAAAAGAAGAGTAATAGTTAGTTACCTAAGCTAATGCTTATTCAAAGAGTTTTTCATCTACCTCAGCATTAGCTTTTTCTTTTAAGAGTTGTTGTAGTTCCTCTTGAGCACGGGCAAGAAATCATTGCAGTTGAAGAATGCATTGAGATCACCAAGTATTTCGTGCATGTGTGTTAGGCTGATAAGCAGCTTGAAGATCAAGAGACTAAAGAGCAAGATTTTTAGAAAATTGATTAGATAACTACTCTTTTTGTTGTTGTTGCTAAGAAATATGCAAAACATACTGGTGTTCAGTATTAGCAATTTGTTGTTGCAAGAATTTTATTTTATAAATCATATATACAAGGGTACTGTCATATTTTTGCTTTAAATATGAAATCTATTGTGACAAACTAAGACTATAAGAAAATTGAGCTTTGAGCATATGAATCTAAAAATCAATATCTAAATCATATTCTAAAGATTCAAAACTAGAACTTATTTCGTAATAATTCATATTGATTTTCTCATCTTTAGATTCTGAAACTGAAGATTCATTCTAGAGAATATCAGAAGAATAATGCTTTTGCTCATCATCAGTCAATAAAATATAATCATGTTCATGGAGGTCATATTGTTGAAGAAAATTTACTTTCTTAGAATGCTTTTCCTTATTCAGACATTTATTAGCATAGTGGTTTCCTTGGCAAAGAAAACATTTAACAGGGACTTTGGAGAATCCATGTTTTCTTTTTCTAAAAAGCTTCTTAGAAAAGAACTTCTTCTTCTTTTGAAACTTACCTTTTGGTTTCCAAGGGAACTGACTTGTTGGAACTAAACAAGCATAAGAAGATTGCTGCTTCTTTTTGCTTCTAAATTTTCTATACTGATTAATATCAATACATCCAAAATAATCATCAAGAGAATTACAGAATTTCACTCCTAACTGCTTATGGAATTTCATTATCTCTTTATGAGCTTTCTTTTCTAAGCATAATTTTTCATTTATAGCTTTGATATTCTGATTTATTCTTCCAAATGACATTGTAGACAACTCATCACCCATTGCTTCTTTATATTTAGCAGAAAAATATTCTGAAAAGGATTCTATATACCTTATTTGGTAAGCAGGGTTGAAAATTTCACCAGAGCTGTAGAACAAAATTTCCATGTAACACATATACTCATCTAACCGAGTCATGTCACATAACTATACTTTTATAAACTTAGCTCTTTTAGCAGCTTTTTCATTATCCATAATACCTACAAATTCTAAGTATAGGGCATTACACAAAGCAACTATTGGCTCATTATCCCTAACATTATTATCCTGAAATGCTTGACCACAAGCATCCCACCATTATTTAATATTACCAATGAATCTAATGGCAATCTGTTGAGTAACATTAAGTAGATCCTTTTTGAGACCAAAAATTTGAACATTAGCCCATGAGATCATAGCCTGTATCATTTCTTTCCTTCTCGCTGGAGATTCACAATTGAATTTCTAGAAAAATGGCTAAAGGTTTAATGTTGTAATCTAGGCATCTAAAGGAGGCCTAGAAGTAGATGATTCTCCCATCTCAAAGATTCCTTCTTTTTTGGACTCTTATATTTTTCCCATTCCAATCTGAAAGATTTTATCAGCTACATAGTTACTTTCTGATTTTCTTTTTTCTTTAATGTACTTCATTTCTTCTTTCTGATGTTTTTCCACATTTTCCCAAGTTTGTCTATTATAGGAAACATCAGATAAGGATAACATATCCATAGAGGAAGAAGATTATTCTGAGACCTTATGATGTATCTCAAGTATTAAAGCAGCAGTTTGATTTTGATTCACTATTTCCCTAGAAAGATTGTATATATTGGAAATAGTTTCTCTAGCTTTTTCTTCTAATTTTTGCTCCATAGAAGAAACATGAGAACTTATATCAGACTATTCTTGAATGACATCTGCTTTTGGGACCTTTATCTCATCAAGTCTAGGAACAATTTCAGCTTTTAATTCATCAATCTTTTTGATAGCTTCAGACTGTTGTTGCTTAAGCATCATAGATTCAATATCAATGTTTTGAATGATTTGGCTTTGCCTAGATATCTCGTTGTTGTTTAAGACTATAATAGCTTTAGAGAGTTCACCCTTTTGGTATAACTCTATGCTTTTCATCATATTTGAGATCTGATCTAGACTAGACTGAATACTGGAAACTTTTATATTTAAACATTTCATGGCAACATTATTCCAATTGAGAAGCTTGACTTCACTAGATTGATCAAGACTTTTGTCAAAAGTTCTCAAATAATACATTTTAGATCTTATTTTCCCATCAGGGGAATACTGATTGAAATTAGGTAGCTTTGGAAATCCTTTCTCACTATAGGATTCATCTCCTAGGGGAGTTTTCCAAGTATGACCTTCATCCTAACCAGAAGATCCTTCCATGCAAACTTTTCTGGCACAAAAAGTCAACTATTGATTTCTGTCAAATAGTTTCTAAAGTTTTGAATCTGTCTTATCCCTTTAGACCATGTGGATGATTGATTGACTTGGACGACTCAAGATATATTTAAAGTCAAGGCAGTAATAGGAGTCAATCTGAGGATCATGGACCTTTTGAACATGTAAACAAGGAGGACAAATTTTAGAGGTTAAATCTGAGGATGAATTAAATATGATCACAGATCTATCTGGGAGGTCTTTTATAGAAGTAGCCATAGATAGAGATTTCCTAGGTTGTTGAATAAAATTAGTATCAATAATCCATTTTTTGGGAAACTTTAATTCAGACCAAGAAATAGCTTCTACAGGCAATATTTGGTTGTTTGGTGTGGCTCAACTCACCATGCTTTGGCCTTGCGTAGGTGTATGATTAACAGTAGGATACAAGGTATTCATTAAGTGATACATAACTTTATACTGAATAGCCAAATGACAAGAACTAGCAATCATATGTAAACCAACAGTTTGAAGGAAAAACTTAAATATCTTATTGAAATTAGCTTCTTGATGGATGACTATAGGGTAATTTAGATATACAGTAGTATAAACAGGACCATCATGTAAGCCAGTTTGAATAGTAGACTGTAAGCAAGCAGAGAAAGACATATGCTGATTTTCAAGAAGATAAGCAAGAAGGCTAACATTAAGACCACGACGGAAAAGAGGATGAATACCAATAGATATAGCTCCTATATGAAGAAACTTATATTTTTGTTGAGAACACAATTGAACAATATTTTTATCATCAAACAACTATAAATAATAATTATTCTGATCAGTTGTTTTAACTTGTAAAACATTAGAGATTTTAATATTGGTTTTAGCAATCAAATGGAAAGGGGAAAGCTTATCATAAACATCAGTAGGCTTAAGACTAGGTAAAGTCCAATCAGGATTGGGATTAGATTCCTTAATTTCAATGGTAGTGTCATTAACAGAACATTGAGAAAGTTCAAATAAGGTACAACCTTTAGATGTACTTGAAATATTGCTTGAAGATTGATCCAGAGCTTCCACTGATCTTATCTTTGATACTTAATCGGATCCACACACGCCTGTCCCCAGCTTCAAGGACCTCGCCACTTCCCTATTTTCAGAAGAACAATTGAACGTGATACCAGACCAATATAATCAAGGATATACAAATAATACAGAAGTAATACTTATGAATCCAACTCAAATAGGAATTGCATATGATACTAGATTTCAACATAACTCATGGCATAGAATGACATAAGATTGCAATAGGGTTCATAGGATTGCAACATGGTTCATAGGATTGCAACATGGCTCTGATACCACATATAAAATCAAAAGCACAAACAAGATAAAGATTTATTGAAATCACACTTTCTTATTAATATAACTTGATTACAGGACTTGGACAAAGCTTCTTAGGACATACTAGAATACTCTATGACTACAAGACTCTCAATTTACTTAACCCGCTTGCCTAAAATGCATAAGATCTCTCATATTTATAGCTTAGGAATGAGATGATCTATGGTTTTCAACAAGCGGTGTGATCAACAGATAGAACATAAGATGCCAAATAAAGTGAGTTATGGGCCCACTTCACTTCAGCACCAAGAAAAGAACAAATAGACTCTAGAAACATCTATCAACATGGCTGATAGAATACTGCCTTTATTTAGTGGTGTGGTCCATTGAATAATTAAAGAGGGATAACGTGCCCATGGTCATGATTATAGACAAACCCCATAATTAGTTATCAATCATCATCATTAAACTCATAATCACCATGAGTTGAATATGCAAAATTATTTCCACTATCCATATCTTCAATGTTAGTATGATCCATATACATAGTAGATAGAATTCTCAAGATATGTCATAGAGGTGTAGGTGGAAAGATAGCTTGATGAGAAATTGTAACCCATCACCACAGTGCTACTAAAGGAACATCAACTCTATGCGTAGCATGATCATTCCTTTGTTGATTAAAGACTGAATGGAATTCAATTTTAACCCAAAAAGGAATTCTTAAAGCAACAAAAATATTTTTTATCATCTTAGGAGGTATTCTCATAGCAAGATCATCTGAAGCTTTTATTGGCAAAATATAGTCCAAGATTTCAAACAAGATAAATATTTATTGAAATCACACTTTCTTATTAGTATAACTTGATTACAGGACTTGGACAAAGCTTCTTAGGACATACTAGAATACTCTATGAGTACAAGACTCTAAATTTACTTAACTCGCTTGTCTGAAATGCATAAGATCTCTCATATTTATAGCTTAGGAATGAGATGATCTATGGTTGTCAACAAGTGGTGTCATCAACGAACAGAACAAAAGATGCCAACTAAAGTGAGTTATGGGCCCACTTCACTTCAGTACCAAGAAAAGAACAAACTGACTCTAGAAACATCTATCGACACGGCCGATAGAATACCACAAACAAGATAAATCAAAATCACAAACAAGATAAAGATTTATTGAAATCACACTTTCTTATTAATATAACTTGATTACATGACTTGGACAAAGCTTCTTAGGATATACTAGAATACTCTATGACTACAAGACTCTCAATTTGCTTCACCCACTTGCCTAAAATGCATAAGATCTCTCATATTTATAGCTTAGGAATGAGATGATCTACAGTTGTCAACAAGTGGTGTGATCAATGGACAGAACAGAAGATTCCAACTAAAGTGAGTTATGGGCCCACTTCACTTCAGCACCAAGAAAAGAACAAACTGACTCTAGAAACATCTATCAACACGGCTGATAGAATACTACCTTTAGTTAGTGGTGTGGTCCACCAAATAATTAAAGAGGGATAACGTACCCATGGTCACAATGATGGACAAACCCAATAATTAGTTATAAATCATCATCATTAAACTCGTAATCACCCTGAGGTGAATATGGAGAGTTATTTCCACTATCCATATCTTCAATGTCAGTATGATCCATATACATAGTAGATGAAATTTTCAAGAAATATCTTGGAGGTGTAGGTGGAAAGACAGCTTGATGAGAAATTATAACCCGTCACCACAGTGCTGCTAAAGGAACAACAACTCTATGCGTAGCATGATCATTCCTTCATTGACTAAAGATTGAATGGAGTTCAATTTTAACCTGAAAAGGAATTCTTAAAGCAATGAAAATATTTTTCATCATCTTAGGAGGTATTCTCACAGTAGGATCATCTGAAGCTTTTATTGGCAAAATATAATCCAAGAATTCAAACAAGTAATCTGGAATTTCTCTAGATCACCAAAAGTTTTCACCACTTGGATTATAACTAGGCCAGAATATAGACCAGTGAAATATGAACTCTATTCCTTGCCTTCTAATCAATTGCATAAAAGGTTTATGAATACCTGAATAGTCACTATTATCACCTTCTTGATAGAGAATTATTGTATAACAAGTGCTTGACCCATCTGGTTTTGTGAAATATGAAGTCCAACCCAAGTTTCTAAAACATCAGGAAAATTGCTAATAGCTTTAATAACATGTTCATGATCTGTTACTTCTCCCAACCTTATTGTAATACCAAGAAAATCTATTTCATCTTTAGATATTACCATTTTCTTGGCTGAGAGTACTAAACCATTCTCAAATACAATTTTATAAAATTGTTCTAGATGTTCTAGGTGTTCCTTGGGAGATCTACTAAACACCAAAATATCATCTATGTAAACAATAATGAAAATAGAATATGTAGAAAATATCTGATTCATCATTTGCTAGAATATGTTGGGAGTTGTCTTCAAGCTAAATGGTAAAACATTTCATTCATACTATCTAAATGGAGTAATGAAGGCTATTTTATATCTATTTTTTTCAGTAACTTGAGTTTGCCAGAATCCAGACTTGAGATCAAATTTGTTGTAAACCTTGCTACCACTAATTCTTTGCAAGATTTCATCTTTAGATGGAATCAGATGTTGAATTGAAATAACATACTTATTCAAGGGAATATAATTTATTACCAATCTCTTCTTCCCTCTAATCTGTTTAGACCTTTTATTGACATAAAAGTCTTCACATCCCCATAGACTATTAGAATCTCTAATTAGTCCTTGTTCCTTTAACTGAGTAATTTCTTGTAAGCGTTATTCTCTTAAAGAAGGAGACATACTTGAATGGTGAGATTTGAACTTGGGCTCAATTTGTCTTCCATTCTTATCTGTTAACATTTTCAACTCGATGGAACATTCATGGCACTTTCTATGCTAGAAAACAAGAGGATTATTAGAAAAACAATTAGTAATGATCTTAGAAACAAATGAATTAATATCATCCTAACAAAGATTTATCTTTCTATGAATTCAGGAATTATCAATAACCTTTCTACCTTTTTCTCTGAGCCGAATTCTGCATTCATACCTTCCTTTCTTATAGAGAGAATATTTTTGTGCTAATATTATTTCATGAGGCTGGATGATGATCAGATTGAAACTAGTCAGATTATCAGAACCAATCATCATATCAAACATTGGGATTTCATGCTAAACAACTTTGAACTGGTACATAGAATCTCCTAAAACAATAGGTACATAGGCAGACAATTCTGAGATTATTGTTTTGGTGTTGAATGTCAATCTATATAAATCAGACTTCCACATATCTATAGAGATGGAATGATAATAGGCAAGAGATATCTCTGCTCTAGTGTCAATTAAAACATCCAAATTATAGGGTTTAAACCCATTCCACTTAATAGTTAATTCACATACAGGATTTTTGGTATTATGAATTGAAACTTGATGAATACTATTATCCATGTCCTACTCCTGAGTGGCTAAAAATTGAGAAAATGGTTGAGACTGAGAGGGTTCTCCCCCCCAATAGAAGAGTAATGGTTAGTTACCTAAGCTAATGCTTGTTCAAAGAGTTGTTCATCTGCCTCAGCATCAGCTTCTTCTTTTAAGAGTTGTTGTAGTTCCTCTTGAGCATGGGTAAGAAATCATTGTAGTTGAAGAATGAGTTGAGATCACCAAGTATTGCATGCATGCGTGTTAGGTTGATAAGCAGCTTGAAGATCAAGAGACTGAAGAGCAAGCTTTTTAGAAAATTGATTAAATAACTGCTCTTTTTATTGCTATTGCTGAGAAATATGTAACACATACTGGTATTCAGTATTAGCAATTTATATTTGCAAGAATTTTCTTTTAGAAATCATATATATAGGGGTACTATCATATTTCTACTTCAAATATGAAATCTATTGTGACAAACTAAGACTATCAAAAAATTGAGCTTTGAGCATATGAATCTGAAAATCATATTCTGAAGATTCAAAACTAGAACTTATTTCCTAATAATTCATATTGATTTTCTCATCTTCAGACTCTAAAACTGAAGATTCATTCTAGAGAATATCAGAAGAATAATGCTTTTGCTCATCATCAGTCAATAAAACATAATCATCTTCATGGAGGTCATATTTTTGAAGAAAATTTGCTTTCTTGGAATGCTTTTCCCTGTTCAGACATTTATTGGCATAGTGGTTTCCTTGGCAAAGAAAACATTTAACAGGGGCTTTGGAGAATCCATGTTTTCTTTTCCTGAAAAGCTTCTTAGAAAAGAACTTCTTCTTCTTCTTCTTCTAAAACTTACCTTTTGGTTTCTAAGGAAACTAACTTTTTGGAATTGAACAAGCACAAGAAGATTGCTTCTTCTTTTTGCTTCTGAATTTTCTATACTGATTAATATTAGTACATCCAAAATAATCATCAAGAGAATTACAAAATTTCACTCCTAACTACTTATGGTATTTCATTCTCTTGTTGTGAGCTTTCTTTTCTAAGCACAATTTTTCATTTATAGCTTTGATATTCTAATTTATTATTCCAAATACATTGTATACAACTCATCACCCATTGCTTCTTTATATTTGGCAAAAAAATATTCTGGAAAGGATTCTATATACCTTATTTTGTAAGCAGGGTTGAAAATTTCACCAGAGCTGTAGAATTTTTTTTCCATGTAACACATATACTCATCTAAATGAGTCATGTCACATAACTGTGCTTTTAGAAACTTAGCTCTATTAGCAGCTTTTTCATTATCCATAATACCTAAAAATTTTGAGTATAGGGCATTACACAAAGCAACTAGTGGCTCATTATCCCTAACAATATTATCCTGAGATGCTTGACCACAAACATCCCACCATTATCTAATATTACCAATGAATCCATTGGAAATCTGCTGAGTAACATTAACTGGATCCTTTTTGAGACCAAAAATTTGAACATTAGCCCATGAGATCATAGCCTGTATCATTTCTTTCCTTCTCGCTAGAGATTCACAATTGAATTTCTAGAAAAATGGCTGAAGGTTTAATGTTCTATTATGGGCATCTAAAGGAGGCCAAGAAGTAGATGATTCTCCCATCTCAAAGATTCTTTCTTTTTCAGACTCTTCTATTTTTGCCATTTCAATCTGAAAGATTTTATCAGCTACACTGTTACTTTTTGATTTTCTTTTTTCTTTAATCTTCTTCATTTCTTTTTTTTGATGTTTTTTCACATTTTGCCAAGTTTGTCTATTATAGGCAACATCAGATAAGGAGAACATATCCATAGAGGAAGAAGATTGTTCTGAGACCTTATGATGTATCTCAGGTATTAAAGCAACAGTTTGATTTTGATTCACTATTTCCCTAGAAAGACTGTCAATATTGGAAATAGTTTCTCTAGCTTTTTATTCTAATTTTTGCTCCACAGAAGAAACATGAGAACTTATATCAGACTGTTCTTGAATGACATCTGCATTTTGGACCTTTATCTCATCAAGTCTAGGAATAGTTTCAGCTTTTAATTCATCAATCTTTTTGATAGCTTCAGACTGTTGTTGCTTAAGCATCATAGATTCAGTATCAATGTTTTGAATGATTTGGGTTTCCCTAGATATCTCATTGCTATTTAAGACTGTAATAGCTTTAGAGAGTTCACCCTTTTGGTATAACTCTATGATTTTCATCATGTTTGAGATCTGATCTAAACTAGACTAAATACTAGAAACTTTTGTATTTAAACATTTCATGGCAACATTATTCCAATTGAAAAGCTTGACTTCACTAGATTGATCAAGACTTTTGTCAGAAGTTCTCAAATAATACATTTGAGATCTCGTTTTCCCATTAGGGGAATACTATTTGAAATTAGATAGCTTTGGAAATCCTTTCTCACTGTAGGATTCATCTCCTAGGGGAGTTTTCCAGGTATGACCTTCATCCTGACCAGAAGATCCTTCCATGCAAACTTTTCTGGCACAAGAAATAAACTATTGATTTCTATCAAATAGTTTCTAAAGTTTTGAATCTCTCTTATCCCTTTAGACCATGTGGATGAATGATTGACTTGGATGACTCAAGATATTTTTACAATCAAGGCAGTAATAGGAGTCAATATGAGGATCATGGACCTTTTGAGCATGAAAACAAGGAGGACAGATTTCAGAGGTTAAATCTGAGGATGAATTAAATCTGATCACAGATCTATCTAGGAGGTCTTTTACAGAAGTAGCCATAGATAGAGGTTCCTAAGTTGTTGAATAAAATTAATGTCAACAATCCATTTTTGGGAAACTTTAATTTAGACCAAGAAATAGCTTCTGCAGGCAATATTTTGTTG
Organism: Torreya grandis; assembly: GCA_037957365.1. Lineage (NCBI taxonomy): Eukaryota > Viridiplantae > Streptophyta > Pinopsida > Cupressales > Taxaceae > Torreya > Torreya grandis. Next base: position 2,330,804 of record JARHVA010002383.1, on the reverse strand, counting down.
TTTGGTGTGGCTCGACTCACCACAATTTGGCCTTGTGCAGGTGTATGCTTAACATCAGGATACAAGGTATTCATTAAGTGATAAATAACTTTATACTAAATAGCCAAAGGACAAGAACCAACAATCATATTTAAACCAGTAGTTTGAAGGAAAAGATTAAAAATCTTATTAAAATTAGCTTCTTGATGGATGGCTATAGGGTAATTCAGATATACAGTAGTATAAATGGGACCATCATGTAAGGTAGTTTGAATAGTATACTGCAAGCAAGTAGAGAAAGACATATGGCAATTGTCAAAAAGACAAGCAAGAAGGCTAACATTAAGACCATGATGAAAAAGAGGATGAATACTAATAGATATAGCTCCTATACGAAGAAACTTATATTTTTGTTGAGAATGCAATTGAACAATAGTTTTATCATCAAACAACTATAAATAATACTTATTTTGATCAATTACTTTAACCTGTAAAACATTCTCAGAGATTTTAATATTGGTTTTAGCAATCAAATGGAAAGGGGAAAGCTTATCATAAACATCAGTAGGCTTAAGACTAGGTAAAGTCCAACTAGGACTAGGATTAGATTCCTCAATTTCAATGGTAGTATCATTAACAAAACATTGAGAAAGTTTAGATAAGGTACAGACTTCAGATGTACCTAAAATATTGCTTGAAGATTGATCCAGAGCTTCCATTGATCTTCTTATCTTCGATACTTAATCGGATCCACACACGCCTATCCCCAGCTTTAAAGACCTCACCACTTCCCTATTTTAAGAAGAAGAATTGAATGTGATACCAAACCAATATAATCAACAATATATAGATATCATAGAATTAATACTTATGAACTCAACTCAAATAGGAATTGCATATGATACTAGATTTCAACATAACTCATGGCATAAAATGACATAGGATTGCAACATGGTTCATAGGATTGCAATTCTTGTTTGAGTTGAGTTCATAAGTATTACTTCTATGTTATCTGTATATCCTTGATTATATTCGTTTGGTATTAGATTCAATTATTCTTCTAAAAATAGGGAAGTGGTGAGGTGCTTGAAGCCAGGGATAGGCATGTGTGGATCCGATTAAGTACCGAAGATAAGAAGGTCAATGGAAGCTCTAGATCAATCTTCAAGAAATATTTATGGTACATCTAAAGTTTGTACCTTATCTAAACTTTCTCAATGTTTTGTTAATGATACTACCATTGAAATTGAGGAATCTAATCCCAGTCTTGGTTGGACTTTACCTAGTCTTAAGCCTACTGATGTTTATGATAAGCTTTTCCCTTTCCATTTGATTGCTAAAACCAATATTAAAATCTCTAAGAATGTTTTACATGTTAAAACAACTAATCAAAATAAGTATTATTTATAGTTGTTTGATGATAAAACTATTTTTCAATTGCATTCTCAACAAAAATATAAGTTTCTTCATATAGGAGCTATATCTATTGGTATTCGTCCTCTTTTCTGTCATGGTCTTAATGTTAGCCTTCTTGCTTGTCTTCTTGACAATCATCATATGTCTTTCTATACTTGCTTACAGTCTGCTATTCAAATTGGCTTACATGATGGTCTCATTTATACTACTGTATATCCAAATTAACCTATAGCCATCCATCAAGAATCTAATTTCAATAAGATTTTTAAGCTTTTCTTTCAAACTGCTGGTTTACATATGATTGCTAGTTCTTGTCCTTTGGTTATTCAGTATAAAGTTATGTATCACTTAATGAATACCTTGTATCCTGTTGTTAAGCATACACCTGTGCAAGGCCAAAGCATGGTGAGTCAAGCCACACCAAACAGCCAAATATTAATTGTAGAAGCTATTTCTTGGTCTGAATTAAAGTTTTTGAAAAATTAGATTGTTGATACTGATTTTATTCAACAACCTAGAAAATCTCTATCTATGGTTACTTTTGTAAAAGACCTCCTAGATAGATCTATGATCAAATTTAATTCATCCTTAGATTTAACCTCTAAAATCCATCCTCCTTGTTTACATGCTCAAAAGGTCCATGATCCTCAGATTGACTCCTATTACTTCCTTAACTATAAAAATATCTTGAGTCATCCAAGTCAATTAGTCATCCACATGGTCTAAAGCAATAAGAGAGATTCAAAACTTCAAAAACTATTTGACAAAAATCAACAGTTGATTTCTTGTGCTGGAAAAGTTTGCATGGAAGGATCTTCTGGTTAGGATGAAGGTCATACCTAGAAAACTCCCCTAAGAGATGAATCCTACAATGAGAATAGATTTCCAAAGCTATCTGATTTCAATCAGTATTCCCCTGATGGGAAAACAAGATCTCAAATGTATTATTTGATAACTTCTCACAAAAGTCTTGATCACTCTAGTGAAGTCAAGCTTGTCAATTAGAATAATGTTGCCATGAAATGTTTAAATACAAAAGTTTTCAGTATTCAGTCTAGTCTAGATCAGATCTCAAATATGATGAAAAGCATAGAGTTACACCAAAAGGGTGAACTCTCTAAAGCTATTACAGTCTTAAACAATAATGAGATATCTAGGCAAACCCAAATCATTCAAAAGATTGATACTGAATCTGTGATGCTTAAGCAACAACAGTCTGAAGCTATCAAAAAGATTGATGAATTAAAAACTGAAACTGTTCCTAGACTTGATGAGATAAAGGTCCAAAATGTAGATGTCATTCAAGAACAGTCTTATATAAGTTCTCATGTTTCTTCTATGGAGCAAAAATTAGAAGAAAAAGATAGAGAAACTATTTCCAATATTGACAGTCTTTCTAGGGAAATAGTGAATCAAAATCAAACTGTTGCTTTAATACATGAGATACATCATAAGGTCTTAGAACAATCTTCTTCCTCTATGGATATGTTCTCCTTATCTGATGTTGCCTATAATAGACAAACTTGGCAAAATGTAGAAAAACATCAAAAAGAAGAAATGAAGAAGATTAAAGAAAAAAGAAAATCAGAAAGTAACAGTGTAGTTGATAAAATCTTTCAAATTGGAATGGAAAAAATAGAAGAGTCTGAAAAAGAAGGAATCTTTGAGATGGGAGAATTATCTACTTCTAGGCCTCCTTTAGTTGCCCAGATTAGAACATTAAACCTTCAGCCATTTTTCTAGAAATTCAATTGTGAATCTCCAGCGAGAAGGAAAGAAATGATACAGGATATGATCTCATGGACTAATGTTCAATTTTTGGTCTCAAAAAGGATCCAGTTAATGTTACTCAGTAGATTGCCAATGGATTCATTGGTAATATTAAATAATGGTGGGATGCTTATGGTCAAGCATTTTAGGATAATATTGTTAGGGTTAATGAGCCACTAGTTGCTTTGTGTAATGCCCTATACTCAAAATTTGTAGGTATTATGGATAATGGAAAAGTTGCTAACAGAGCTAAGTTTCTAAAAGCATAGTTATGTGACATGACTCGGTTAGATGAGTATATGTGTTACATGGAAAAAAAATTCTACAGCTCTGGTGAAATTTTCAACCCTACTTACAAAATAAGGTATATAGAATCCTTTCCATAATATTTTTCTTCCAAATATAAAGAAGCAATGGGTGATGAGTTGTCTACAATGTCATTTGGAAGAATAAATCAGAATATCAAAGTTGTAAATGAAAAATTTTTCTTAGAAAATAAATCTCACAAAGAGACAATGAAATTCCATAAGCAGTTAGGAGTGAAATTTTGTAATTTTCTTGATGATTATTTTGGATGTACTTATATTAATCAGTATAGAAAATTTAGAAGCAAAAAGAAGAAGCAATCTTCTTGTGCTTGTTCAGTTCCAAAAAGTCAGTTCCCTTGGAAACCAAAAGGTAAGTTTCAGAAGAAGTTCTTTTCTAAGAAGCTTTTCAGGAAAAGAAAACATGGATTCTCCAAAGCCCCTGTTAAATGTTTTCTTTGCCAAGGAAACCACTATGCTAATAACTGTCCGAACAAGGAAAATCATTCTAAGAAAGTAAATTTTCTTCAGCAATATGACCTCCATGAAGATGATTATGTTTTATTGACTGATGATGAGCAAAAGCATTATTCTTCTGATATTCTCTAGAATGAATCTTTAGTTTTAGAATCTGAAGATGAGAAAATCAATATGAATTATTAGGAAATAAGTTCTAGTTTTGAATCTTCAGAATATGATTCAGATATTGGTTTTCAGATTCATATGCTTAAAGCTCAATTTTTTGATAGTCCTAGTTTATCACAACAAATTTCATATTTGAAGTAGAAATATGACAGTACCCTTGTATATATGATTTTTGAAAGAAAATGCTTGCAACAACAAATTGCTAATACTGAACACCAGTATGTGTTGCATATTTCTCAACAATAACAACAAAAAGAGTAGTTATCTAATCAATTTTATAAAAATCTTGCTCTTTAGTCTCCTGATCTTCAAGCTACTTATTAGCTTGACACGCATGCATGAAATACTTGGCAATCTCAATGTATTCTTCCATTGCAATGATTTCATGCCCGTGCTCAAGAGGAACTACAACAACTCTTAAAAGAAGAAGCTGATGCTGAGGTAGATGAACAACTCTTTTAACAAGTGTTAGCTCAAGAAACTGACCGTTACTCTTCTTTTGGGGGGGGGGGGGAGAACCCTCTCAGTCTCAACCATTTTCTCAATTTTTAGCCACTCAGGAGCAGGACATGGATAATAGTATTCATCAAGTTTTAGTTCATTCTACCAACAATCACGTATGTGAATTGACTATTAAGTGGAATGGGTTCAAACCCTATAATTTATATGTGTTAATTGACACTGGAGCAGAAATATCTCTTGCCCATTATCATTCCATCCCTATAGATATGTGGAAGTCTGATTTCCATAGATTGAAATTCAACACCAAAATAATAATCTAAAAATTATCTGCCTATGTACCTATTATTTTAGGAGATTTTGTGTACCAGTTCAAAGTTGTTCAGCATGAAATCCCAATGTTTGATACGATGATTGGTTTTGATAATCTGACTAGTTTCTATCTGATCATCATCCAGCCTCATGAAATAATATTAGCACAAAATTATTCTATCTATAAGAAAGGCAGGTATGAATGCAAAATTCTACTTAGAGAAAAAGGTATAAAGGTTATTGATAATTCCTGGATTCATAGAAAGATAAATCCTTGTTAGGATGATATTAATTTAGTTGTTTATAAGATCACTACTGATTGTTGTTCTGAGAATCCTCTTGCTTTCCAGCATAAGAAGTGCCATGAATATTCCATCGAGTTGAAAATGATAATAGATAAGAATGAAAGACAAATTGATCCCAAGTTCAAAGCTCACCATTCAGGTATGTCTCCTTCTTTAAGAGAATAATGCTTACAAGAAATTACTCAGTTAAAGGAACAAGGAGTAATTAGAGATTCTAATAGTCCATGGGCATGTGAAGCCTTTTATGTCAATAAAAGGTCTGAACAGGTTAGAGGGAAGAATAGATTGGTAATAAATTATATTCCCTTGAATAAGTATGTTGTTTTTGTTTAACATCCGATTCCATCTAAAGATGAAATCTTGCAAAGAATTAGTGGTAGCAAGGTTTATAGCAAATTTGATCTCAAGTTTGGATTCTGGCAAATTAAGGTTACTGAAAAAGATAGATATAAAACAACCTTCATTACTCCATTTGGACAGTATGAATGGAATGTTTTACCATTCGGCTTGAAGATAGCTCCCAGCATATTCCAACAAATGATGAATCAGATATTTGCTGCATATTCTATTTTCATTATTGTTTACATAGATGATATTTTGGTGTTTAGTAGATCTCCCAAGGAACACCTAGAACATCTAGAATAATTTTATAAAATTGTATTTGAGAATGGTTTAGTACTCTCAGCCAAGAAAATGGTAATATATAAAGATGAAATAGATTTTCTTGGTATTACAATAAGATCAGGAGAAGTAACAGTTCAGGAACATGTTCTTAAAGCTATTAGCAATTTTCTTGATGTTTTGACAGATAAAAAGATGTTACAAAGATTCTTGGGTTGTGTAAATTATGTTGCCAGTTATTATTATCAGCTTGCCCAAGATAGAATGTTGTGAAATAAAGGGTTGTCTAAAAATGCCCCAGAATGGTCTCCTGTAATGAGTCAAGCAGTTCAACAGATCAAAGAAAAGTGTCATAATCTGCCTCCATTAACTTTACAAGGTAATGGTTTAAAAATTATAGAGACTGATGCCTCTGAATTATATTAGGGAGCAGTATTAAAGGAAAGGTTGGCTGATGGATCAAAAAGTACATGCATATTTTTATTTGGAACCTTCCAACATGCTCAGAAAAATTATCATTCCACACATAAAGAAATACTTGCTGTTATTAAAGCAATTTAGTCTTTCATGTTTTTTGTCAGATCAGAGCAGTTTGTGTTAAGGTCTAATTTAAAGAATTTTATGAGTATCTTACATGCTATAGATAATTTGAAGAAAGGATCAATTAGTAGATTGGTTCAGTGGGCTACATATTTATCTAATTTTGATTTTTTAGTTGAACATATCTTTGGTAAGAATATTTCTCTTGCAGATTTCATGACCAGGGAATTTCATCCAGAATCAAGTAAGAATATTATGATTGTAACTATTGAAGTACATGATGAATTTCATAGTTATATATGGAGAAGTGTTTCGTCCACTTCTAATCAACTCAAAAATGAAGTCGTTATTCTGAAAGCAAAATCCTATGAAGCAGCGAATCTTCTAAATGATAGAAACTTGGGTTGGACTTCATATTTCATAGAACCAGATGGGTCAAGAACCTATTCTATGATAATTCTCTATCGAGATGGTGATAATAGTTATTATTTCGATATTCATAATACTTTTATGCAATTGATTAGAAGGTAAGGAACAGAGTTCGTATTTCACTGGTCTATATTTTAGCCTAGTTATAATTCAGGGGGTGAAAACTTTTGGGAATCTGGAGAAATTCTAGATTACTTGTTTGAATTCTTGGATTATATTTTGCCAATAAAAGCTTCAGATGATCCTACTATGAAAATACCTCCGAAGATGATGAAAACTATTTTCATTGCTTTAACAATTCCTTTTCGAGTTAAAATTAAATTCATTTCAATCTTTAATCAGTAAAGGAATGATCATGCTATGCATAGAGTTGTTGTTCCTTTAGCAACACTATAGCGATGGGTTACAATTTCTCATCAGGCTATCTTTCCACCTACACCTCCAAGACATATCTTAAGAATTTTGTCTACTATGTATATGGATAATACTGACATTGAAGATATGGATAGTGAAAATAACTCTCCATATTCACCTCAGGGTGATTATGAGTTTAATGATGATGATTGATAACTAATTACGGGGTTTGTCTGTAATCATGACCATGGGCAAATTATCCCTCTTTAATTATTTGGTGGACCAAACCACTAACTAAAGGCAGTATTCTATCAATCATGTCAATAGATGTTTCTAGAGTCTGTTTGTTCTTTTCTTGGTGTCGAAGCGAAGTGGGCCCATAACTCCCTTTAGTTGGCATCTTTTGTTCTATCTGTTGATCGCACCGCTTGTTGACAACCATAGATCATCTCATTCCTAAGCTATAAATATGAGAGATCTTATGCATTTTAGGCAAGTGGGTTAAGCAAATTGAGAGTCTTGTAGTCATAAAGTATTCTAATATATCCTAAGAAGCTTTGTCCAAGTCCTATAATCAAGTTATATTAATAAAAAAGTGTGATTTCAATAAATCTTTATCTTGTTTGTGCTTTTGATTTTATATGTGGTATCAGAGCCATGTTGCAGTCCTATGAACCATGTTGTAATCCTATGAACCATGTTGCAATCCTATGTCATTCTATGCCACGAGTTATGTTGAAATCTAGTATTATATGCAATTCCTATTTGAGTTGAGTTCATAAGTATTAATTCTGTGTTATCTGTATATCCTTAATTATATTGGTCTGGTATTAGGTTCAATTATTCTTTTGAAAATAGGGAAGTGGCGAGGTCCTTGAAGTTGGGGATAGGCTTGTGTGGATCTGATTAAGTATCAAAGATAAGAGGATCAATGGAAGCTCTGGATCAATCTTCATGCGATATTTCAGGTACATCTAAAGTCTATACCTTATCTAAACTTTCTCAATGTTTTGTTAATGATACTACCATTGAAATTGAGGAATCTAATCCCAGTCCTGGTTGGACTTTACCTAGTCTTAAGCCTACTGATGTTTATGATAAGCTTTCCCCTTTCCATTTGATTGATAAAACCAATATTTAAATCTCTGAGAATGTTCTACAAGTTAAAACAATTGATCTATATAAGTATTATTTATATTTGTTTGATGATAAAACTATCCTTCAATTGTGTTCTCAACAAATATATAAGTTTCTTCATATATGAGCTATATCTATTGGTATTCATCCTCTTTTCCATCATGGTCTTAATGTTAGCCTTCTTGCTTGTCTTCTTGACAATCATCATATGTCTTTATATACTTTCTTACAGTCTCCTATTCAAACTGGCTTACATGATGGTCCCATTTATACTATTGTATATCCAAATTACCCTATATCCATCCATCAAGAAGCTAATTTCAATAAGATTTTTAAGCTTTTCCTTCAAACTACTAGTTTACATATGATTGCTAGTTCTTGTCCTTTGGCTATTTAGTATAAAGTTATGTATCACTTAACGAATACCTTGTATCCTACTATTAAGCATACACCTAAGCAAGGCCAAAGTGTGGTGAGTCAAGCCACACCAAACAACCAAATTTTGCCTGTAGAAGCTATTTCTTGGTCTAAATTAAAGTTTCCCAAAAAATGGATTGTTGATACTGATTTTATTCAACAACCTAGGAAATCTCTATCTATGGCTACTTTTGTAAAAGACCTCCTAGATAGATCAGTGATCAGATTTATTTCATCCTCAGATTTAACCTCTAAAATTTGTCCTCCTTGTTTACATGCTCAAAAGGTCCATGATCCTCGGATTAACTCCTATTACTGCCTTGACTGTAAAAATATCTTGAGTCATCCAAGTCAATCAGTCATCCACATGGTCCAAAGGGATAAGAGAGATTCAAAACTTCAGAAACTATTTGATAGAAATCAACAGTTGATTTCTTGTGCCAGAAAAGTTTGCATGGAAGGATCTTCTGGTCAGGATGAAGGTCATACCTGGAAAACTCCCCTAGGAGATGAATCCTACAGTGAGAAAGGATTTCCAAAGCTATCTAATTTCAATTAGAATTCCCTTGATGGGAAAACAAGATCTTAAATGTAGTATTTGAGAACTTCTAACAAAAGTCTTGATCAATCTAGTGAAGTCAAGCTTCTCAATTGGAATAATGTTGCCATGAAATGTTTAAATAGAAAAGTTTCCAATATTTAGTCTAGTCTAGATCAGATCTCAAATATGATGAAAAGCATAGAGTTATACCAAAAGGGTGAACTCTCTAAAGCTATTATATTCTTAAACAACAATGAGATATCTAGGCAAACCCAATTCATTCAAAAGATTGATACTGAATCTATGATGCTTAAGCAACAACAGTCTGAAGCTATAAAAAAGATTGATGAATTAAAAGCTAAAAATGTTCCTAGACTTGATGAGATAAAGGTCCAAAATGCAGATGTCATTCAAGAACAGTCTGATATAAGTTCTCATGTTTCTTCTGTGGAGCAAAAATTAGAAGAAAAAGCTAGAGAAACTATTTCCAATATTGATAGTCTTTCTAGGGAAATAGTGAATCAAAATCAGACTGTTGCCTTAATATCTGAGATACATCATAAGATCTCACAACAATCTTCTTCCTCTATGGATATGTTCTCCTTATCTGATGTTGCCTATAATAGACAAACTTGGCAAAATGTGGGAAAACATCAGAAAGAAGAAATGAAGAAGATTAAAGAAAAATGAAAATCCAAAAGTAACAGTGTAGCTGATAAAATCTTTTAAATTGGAATGGAAAAAATAGAAGAGTCCAAAAAAGAAGGAATCTTTGAGAGGAGAGAATCATCTATTTCTAGGCCTCCTTTAGATGCTCAGATTAGAACATTAAACCTTCAGCCATTTTTCTAGAAATTCAATTGTGAATCTCCAGTGAGAAGGAAAGAAATGATATAGGATATGATCTCATGGGCTAATGTTCAAATTTTTGGTCACAAAAAGGATCCAGTTAATGTTACTTAGTAGATTTCCAATGGATTCATTGGTAATATTAAAGAATGGTGGGATGCTTGTGGTCAAGCATTTCAGGATAATATTGTTAGGGATAATGAGCCAGTAGTTGCTTTGTGTAATGTCCTATACTCAGAATTTGTAGGTATTATGGATAATGAAAAAGCTGCTAATAGAGCTAAGTTTCTAAAAGCATAGTCATGTGACATGACTCAGTTAGATGAGTATATGTGTTACATGGAAAAAAAATTCTACAGCTCTGGTGAAATTTTCAACCCTACTTACAAAATAAGGTATATAAAATCCTTTCTAGAATATTTTTCTACCGAATATAAAGAAGTAATTGGTGATGAGTTGTCTACAATGTCATTTGGAAGAATAAATTAGAATATCAAAGCTGTAAATGAAAAATTTTGCTTAGAAAAGAAATCTCACAAAGAGACAATGAAATTCCATAAGCAGGTAGGAGTGAAATTCTGTAATTCTCTTGATGATTATTTTGGATGTACTGACATTAATTAGTATAGAAAATTTAGAATCAAAAAGAAGAAGCAATCTTCTTGTGCTTGTTCAGTTCCTAAAATTTAGTTCCCTTGGAAACCAAAAGGTAAGTTTCAGAAGAAGAAGAAGAAGTTCTGTTCTAAGAAGCTTTTCAGGAAAAGAAAACATGGATTCTCCAAAGCCCCTGTTAAATGTTTTCTTTTCTAAGGAAACCACTATGCTAATAAATGTCCAAACAAGGAAAAGCATTCTAAGAAAGTAAATTTTATTTAGCAATATGACCTCGATGAAGATGATTATGTTTTATTGACTGATGATGAGCAAAAGCATTATTCTTCTGATATTCTCTAGAATGAATCTTCAGTTTCAAAATTTGAAGATGATAAAATCAATTTGAATTATCAGGAAATAATTTCTAGTTTTGAATCTACAGAATATGATTCAGATATTGGTTTTCAGATTCATATGCTCAAGCTCATTTTTTTTAAAGTCTTAGTTTGTCACAATAGATTTTATATTTGATGCATAAATATGACAGTACCCCTGTATATATGATTTTTGAAAGAAAATTCTTGCAACAACAAATTGCTAATACTGAACACCAATATGTGTTGCATATTTCTCGACAATAGCAACAAAAAGAGTAGTTATCTAATCAATTTTATAAAAATCTTTCTCTTCAGTCTCCTATTCTTCAAGCTGCATATTAGCCTGACACACATGCAGGAAATACTTGGTGATCTCAATGCCTTCTTCAACTACAATGATTTCTTGTCCGTGCTCAAGAGGAACTACAACAACTCTTAAAAGAAGAAGCTGATGCTGAGGCAAATGAACAACTCTTTGAACAAGTGTTAGCTCAGGTAATTGACCATTAATCTTATTTTTGGGGGGGGAGAACCCTCTCAGTCTCAACCATTTTCTCAATTTTCAGCCACTCAGGAGCAGGACATGGATAATAGGATTCATCAAGTTTCAGTTCATACTACCAATAATCTTGTATGTGAATTGACTATTAAGTGGAATGGGTTCAAACCCTATAATTTGGATTTGTTAATTGACACTAGAGCAGAAATATCTCTTGCCCATTATCATTCCATCCCTACAGATATGTGGAAGTTTGATTTCCATAGATTGACATTCAACACCAGAATAATAATCTTAGAATTGTCTCCCTATGTGCCTATTATTTTAGGAGATTCTATGTACTAGTTCAAAGTTGTTCAGCATGAAATACCATTGTTTGATATGATGATTGGTTCTAATAATCTGACTAATTTCTATCCTATCATCATCCAGCCTCATGAAATACTATTAGCACAAAAATATTCTCTCTATAAGAAAGGCAGGTATGAATGCAGAATTCCACTCAGAGAAAAAGGTAAAAAGGTTATTGATAATTCCTAAATTTATAGAAAGATAAATCTTTGTCAGGATGATATTAATTTAGTTGTTTCTAATATCATTACTTATTATTGTTCTAAGAGTCCTCTTTCTTTCCAGCATAGGAAGCACCATGAATGTTCCATCGAGTTGAAAATGATAACAGATAAGAATGGAAGACAAATTGAGCCCAAGTTCAAAGCTCACCATTCAAGTATGTCTCCTTCTTTAAGAGAAGAATGCTTATAGTAAATTACTCAGTTAAAGGAACAAGGACTAATTAGAGATTCTAATAGTTCATGGGGATGTGAAGCCTTTTATGTCAATAGAAGGTCTAAACAGGTTAGAGGGAAGAAGAGATTGGTAATAAATTATATCCCTTGAGTAAGTATGTTGTTTTAGTTCAACATCCAATTCCATCTAAAGATGAATTCTTGAAAAGAATTAGTGGTAGCAAGGTTTATATCAAATTTGATCTCAAGTCTAGATTCTGGCAAATTCAGGTTACTGAAAAAGATAGATATAAAATAGCCTTCATTACTCAATTTGGATAGTATGAATGGAATGTTTTACCATTCGGCTTGAAGATAGCTCCCAACATATTCCATCAAATGATTAATCAGATATTTGCTGCATATTCTAGTTTCATTATTGTTTACATAGATGATAATTTGGTGTTTGGTAGATCTCCCAAGGAACACCTAGAACATCTAGACCAATTTTATAAAATTGTATTTCAGAATGGTTTAGTACTCTCAGCCAAGAAAATGGTAATATCTAAAGATGAAATAGATTTTCTTGGTATTACAATAAGGTCGGGAGAAGTAACAATTCAGGAACATGTTCTTAAAGCTATTAGCAATTTTCGTGATGTTTTGATAGATAAAAAGATGTTACAAAGATTCTTGGGTTGTGTAATTTATTTTGCCAGTTATTATTATCAGCTTTCCTAGGATAGAATGTTGTTGAATAAAAGTTTGTCTAAAAATGCCCCAAAATGGTCTCTTGCAATGACTCAAGCAGTTCAACGGATCAAAGAAAAGTGTCAGAATCTACCTCCATTAACTTTACCACGTAATGGTTTAAAAATTATAGAGACTGATGCCTCTGAATTATATTGGGGATCAGTATTAAAGGAAAGGTTGGTTGATGGATCAAAAAGGCCATGCAAATTTGCATCTAGAACCTTCCAACAGGCTCAAAAAAATTATCATTCCAAACATAAAGAAATACTTGTTGTTGTTAAAGCAATTTAGTCTTTCATGTTTTTTGTCAGATCAGAGCAGTTTGTGGTAAAGTCTAATTTAAATAATTTTATGAGTATCTTACATGCTACAGATAATTTGAAGAAAAGATCAATTAGTAGATTGGTTTGGTGGGCTACATATTTATCTGATTTTGATTTTTCAGTTGAACATATCTCTTGTAAGAATAATTCTCTTGCATATTTCATGACCAAGGAATTTCATCCAAAATTAGGTAAGAATATTATGATTGTAACTATTGAAGTACATGATGAATTTCACAGTCATTTATGGAGAAGTGTTTCATCCATTTCTAATCAGCTCAAAAATGAAGTCGCTCTTCTCAAAGCAAAATCCTTCTGAAGCAGTGAATCTTCTAAATGATAGAAACTTGGGTTGGAATTCATATTTCATAGAACCAAATGGGTCGAGCACCTATTCTATGATAATTCTCTATCGATAAGGTGATAAAAGTGATTATTCAGGTATTCATAATCCTTTTATGCAATTGATTAGAAGGCAAAGAATAGATTTCATATTTCACTGGTCTACATTCTAGCCTAGTTATAATCCAGGTGGTGAAAACTTTTGTGAATCTAGAGAAATTATAGATTACTTGTTTGAATTCTTGGATTATATTTTGCCAATAAAAGATTCAAATGATCCTGCTATGAGAATACCTCCTAAGATGATGAAAAATATTTTTGTTTCTTTAAGAATTCCTTTTCGGGTTAAAATTGAATTCCATTCAGTCTTTAATTAGCAAAGGAATGATCATGCTATGCATAGATTTGTTGTTCCTTTAGCAACACTATGGCGATGGGTTATAATTTCTCATCAAGCTGTCTTTCCACATACACCTCCAGCAGATATATATGTACATACATATATGTATGTATTATACATATGTATCTATCTATATACATATATCTATGTATATGTGTGTGTATGTCTATGTATGTATGTATGTATGTACACACAGAAACAAATTTCACCTTAATATTATGATTGATTTCACCTTATGTCTTTTATTTTAATTTATTATGTTCACATTTTATATGCCCTTATGGCTTTTTTTTGCCTAGAAAATATGTATAAAACCCTCTTTACACTAATCCAAACCCTACTCTATCACCTCATCCCCATTATATTTTATAAACCAAACATATTTAACAAGTTTAATACATAAAACTCTATCGATACTATGACATAGATTATGTAGATCATAAAATTAATAGTTTGGAGCAGCGTATATCATAATCTTTTAGAATAATTTATTCATCTATATGTATTTATATTGAGAACATGATTTAAATGTTTGGATTGTTCTTATGGCATGGATGGAACATCAAAGGAAACAATTTTATGCATTCCAATAATTATATATCTCATTGTATATTTTTATCCTTCTCAAGATTGTGTTTGTACTCTTATAGACATGAATTGTAATAATAATTTAAGATACACACATCATTAACAATGACACCTCTTATATAAAAATAATTATCCAAAATTTACCACTCTAATGAGAATATGTTTGAAAATTACATCAAGAATGCTTTGGCATATATCTAAAATCATTTTACCTAAGAATCAATGTCCACTAGGATATAATGTAGTTTGAATTGCTAGCTATTTCACATCCTTAGTAAAACACTTTTTTTAATCAAAATGAAGTATACTATGACATATGGATGATTAATAATTCCAAAATTATCACCTCCATTTCATGTCACTATTTTTGTCTAGGAAGTGAATGGAGACATGAAAACTTGGGTCATATGAGAAAACATAGATTCACTCTTGCAATGATCCCATTTTTTAGTTGTGACAACTCACTAAAGAGAAATATTTAGTCTATTCACATAGAAAATAAAAATACTCTGACTATCTATTTATATTTAAAGTGACTTATATCATATCTCATCACTAATATTATTATTAGTTGACACTAATTTTTTCATTATTTTCATCTAATCATCATATTAACATCATCATAGTCTTAAATAACATTTCTTATTTATTCTTATATTTCCTCTCATCACATACTAGCCTTATAACTCCCACATATCAATTAATTATTCATTATCTCATGTAATTCATCCCACTTAACACCAAATCATGTCATATATATTATATCAGAATTTAAAATTCCAATCCCACCTACCTACTTATCACAAGGCTTTCCTACATGCCTAGTCCCTAATTTTCACCTAATCTCCTTCTAATAACACTTAGACTCTTCTAATGGAGTCTATAATCCTCCACCATTATCTCAAATCTCTAAATATTTCTTCTTTATAATTCTCTAAATAATTTTTAGTTATTTAGAAATCTTCCCCCTGACATTCTTCCATTTTAGCAAGCCATCACTCCATGTAAAAGCCATCAGAAGAGTCTCAAATCATTCATGGTAATATTTCAAACCTTGGATAAGGCATGTCTATATTAAAGAACATCATTTGAATATATTTAATTTTCATGTTGTCAAATTATCATATTATAGATCTATCATAATCATTGCTATTGTTTAAAATTTTGAGTCAACAATAAAATAATCCATCAAACTTCATCATCATTTTGTAATTAGGGCACATCCTTTTTTTGGAGGTGAATTGATTTTTCAAAAGTGAGTTAAAAAAATATTTATTTTATTTTTGGAATTTTGTTCATGTACCTTGCCCAATCAGAGGTATGTATATATTTGGAATGGTTGGATGTAATTTCCTTTATTGAATCACATTTTTATTTCCATTCCTATTGTATGCATATACACTATCTACTTAGTGATTATTATGAAGGTTTAAATATGAACCTAATTGAGAATTATAGGGGGAATAATGGTGGATAAGTAGATATTATATATATCAAATGAGAAGTAAAATATGACCATCATCAAGTCTCCCATGAGTAAGGAAACTTATGGTAAATGCAGCTTGATGTTCATCATTCTCTTCTTCAGAGTTGAGATCATTAATCCATGTCCTTGCTAAATGATTCCTATTTAATTCATTCAATGAGTAAATATTTTATAATATAGAATAATTCATCCATAACAAAACACAAATGAATATCAATAAGAAAATCAGAGCTACCCTCACCCATTTTAAACAATTGAATCCTAGGATCCTCAAAGGAATCATCCACTACTAGTTATTTATTCTCAAAAGTATCTTTGATTTTATAATTATTTCCAACCATTTAATTTTTCATTTTTAAAAGAAACTAAAATCTCATTCTATCATCAAGAAATATTGACAAGAAATGTTATCAACTTTCAAGTCATAGTTAGAGATCTATGTCTCTACTAAATTAGGGTTGAAAGATAGCATTTATACCACATTGAGGGATACCAAATACCCTCTAGGACCACATTATTAGCCTATAAGTATGAATACTTATGATATAAAATACCCATTCCATCCTCAATAAGTTTCTTCCCTCTATGATAAAATTACACTTTTTAGAGAGGGGGATGCAGAATGATGGTTGCACACTTGGGCAACTTCAGAGCCTGTTAGCTAGGCTAGGGCATCGAGCCCTAGCTTGTATCTGATCTATGGTGGGTTGCATTGGAAAAGAAAGTGGATAGAGGGTCATGGGCACAATAGCAGAGGGTGTTTTCTTCAGAAATGGAGGAGAACCAGTTGTAAGGACTATGGCTTTACAGGGGTTGACTCAGACCAGGTTAGAGAAGAGTTATAGGGAGGCTGTAGGGAAGGGGTGCTAGGGGAGAGTTAGAGAGTAGAGACTAATTTGGAGGTCAATCAGATTCCAGAAGTTGTTGCCACTAACACAGTGGGAGGATTGAGAATTTCCAAGGTAAATGGTTATTTGGAACGCTATCAGGAAAGACCAAAACTTGTTATTCCATTTAAATTGATTGCTGACGATGTGGAGTATTTCTCCAAACATTCACTTTATTGTAAATTCTTGGGGCTATGAGTTTCCCTTCCATTCTTGGAAAATTGGGCCAGATGGGTGTGGGAACTAGAGGGAGAGATGGAGGTAACACTGCTGGCTAATAATTTCTTCATGGTCACATTTGTGTGCTTGGCTAACAGGAATAGGGTATTTGAGGGAGGTCCATACTTCTATAATTAGGCAGGGCTCTTTGTTAAGCCTTGGCATGATATCTTCAATCCCACAGAGAAATTGCCAAATAAGGTTCTTGTATGGGTGCGACTACCCAGAATGCCTATTAAATGCTGCCAGGAGGATGTTCTCCAAATGATTGCTTCAATGCTTGGAAAACCTGTGGGTTCTTCCACACAAACTCTAGGTAGGAAAATCATGACCTTCACTTGAATCTATGTTGAAATTGATTTAAGTAAGCCATTGCTGGATGTTGTTGAGCTTTGTGCGGGTTCATACTCATGGGTTCAGTAGCTGGACTACGAGATGCTCCCGTTTAGATGCCACTTATGTCATGAGTATGGGCACCTGGTTAGGTGATGTCCAAAGGTAAAAGGGAATGACCAGTAGGTTTTGACCCAAGCTCCATTGAGTTACACTACTAGTGTGGACAAAGGAAAGAAGATTGGACCTAGTGCTGGTAAGGACACTGAAGGCTTTGTATAGGTCAAGTTGAAAGGATGGATGGAATAGAGGTCTAAAGATATCCTTTATGGAACATTTGGAGGAGGATTCGATTAATATATTTGGGGTTTTGGGGGACTTGGGACAATAAGAGGAATGTACAGGTTTATTTAATAGGGGGCAAGTAGTGGGCAGTTTTGGAGCAGCTGATGACACAGCCATGGAAAAGGAAACACTCCCTGAGGATGTTGTCCTTCTTATGATTTTGGAAGAATAGAATGGAGAGCAGTAGATTATTGAATCAAATACTGGTATGGGTATAGAATTTGAAGCCTTAACTCCTCAGGTACAAGTGGAGGTGCCTGAGTTGGAGAAGAAAGGCAAGTCCTCTTCTCACTTGGGAATTTTGTAAAAGGAAGGGAAAAAACCAGCTTCGAAAAAAAATAGTAAATTAGGGAGAAGAAAAGATACAAAAAGGATAAAGATGATTGGGGAAAATCTAGTTGAGTCAGGTGCGGTCAAGACCTTAGACTCCCATTTCTTGCCTCCTTCAAAATGATTGTTATATCTTGGAATGTGAGGGGCTTGAACAGCGGCCCTAGATAAAAAGTTGTTTAGGAGTTGATTAAGATTCAGTGTCTAGATGTACTTTTTTTATAGGAAACTAAGGTGTCAATGGATTTCATGATGAGTCTGGCCCCCTAGCTTTGGAAGCACAGATCGTGTCAATGTGTAGGGGTACAAGGTACGATGGGAGGCATGGCATGTCTTTGTAATCCATGTAAGGTCTAGCCAGTGTCATGGATAGCCTTCAGGTCCTCTCTTTCTTTGGTTGCTTTATGCAGCAAATCTGGAGAGTACATTCTCCTGACCAATGTCTACGTGCCCACTAACTTTCTTGGTAAGCAGCAGGTTTAGAACAATATCCATTTAGTTAGAAGGGGCTTTCCTTTTTTTCCATGGATTATGGCTGGTGATTTCAATGCCATAATGGACCTATCTGAAAAAATGGGAGGCAATACTAGATTAGAACCATCATCCTATTTGCTTCAGGACAAGGTTTTAGAGCACAACCTGGTGGATATCAAGCCTTATAATGGGCGGTACACCTGGAATAATAAGAGGGTGGGGGACCACTTTATTGTGGAGCATATTGATAGATTCTTGACTTTTTGCTATTGGATGGGCAGTGCATGGTCTTTGAATTTTGAAATCCTGGATTGGAGATGTTTCGACCATTGGCCCATTAAACTTCACATTTTTTTTAATTATTGGCAAAGGAAACCGACTTTCAATTTTCAACTAATGGGGCTTAGAGATCAGTATTTACACGATCAAGTTGTTAATTGGTGGAGAATGGGGAGACCAGTGACTAGGACAGCAATGTACACTTTTGCTAAGCTCCTCCAGTATGTGAAATATCAGCTCAAAAAGTGGAATGTATTGAGCTTTGGAAAAAAAATTTGGGAGAAGAAAGAAGCATAGGAAGAGTTAAACTTGATTACCAGATTAATTTGGGAAGAGGGATTGTCAAAATCCTTGTTGAATGATGAAGCAAGGGTTATCAAGAGGGTGGAAGAATGGGAGCTGAGAGAGGAGGTGTTTTGGAAGTAGAAAGCCCATATTGAGTGGTTACAGGAGGGAGATAGGAACACGGCTTTCTTCTTGAACTCAGTTCAAGCTAAACAACATAGCAATAGGATATTGACTTTGGTGTCAGGCAATGGAGAGACTCTTTCATCCACGAGAGCCATGTGTGATGAAGCTATCCAATATTTTGCTTCTATGTTCAGCAAAGATGGTCTGGGGATTAGTGTTGCTAAATAGTAGATTTTATCATGTATTCCCAACTTGGTTTCAGGGGAGATGATGGAACAGATGATGCACCCTATCAACCTTGAAGAGCTCAAAAAGATTGTCTTCATGATGAAAAAAGGTAAGGCTCTAGGCCTAGATGGTTTTTCGGTTGAATTTTATCAGGAGTTTTGGGAAATCATCAAATTTGATCTTTTGGCTGTGGCTCAAGAGTCTCAAATCAGTAAACAAATGCTTTATGCCTTGAACTCAACCTTCCTGGTGCTCATTCCTAAGAGGGAAGGTGAAAATAACCTTGGTCAATTAAGGCTGATCTCTCTCTATAATGTTGTTTATAAGATTATTTCTAAGCTCATAGCTAAAAGATTGAAAAAGTGGTTAGGGGCATTGATCTCTAAAGAGCAAAGCAAATTTGTGGAGGGGCATTAGATTCTAGACAGAATTGTGGTAGCTACTGAGGCTATTCATTCCATGTCCCACTACAAGGAAAAGGCTATGTTTATGAATCTGGATATGTCTAAGGCATATGATAGGGTCCGGTGGTCCTTTCTTTAGAAAGTTTTAGCTACCTTTGATTTTGGAGAGGAGTGGATCAGATGGGTTATGAGTTGTGTGAACTCGATCTCTTTCTCTATTTTAGTGAACGGAGAGCACTCACAGTTATTTGGCACTTCGAGGGGGCTGCGACAAGGGTATCCATTATCTCCTTATCTGTTCTTGCTTCTAGTAGAAGGTCTTGGAAGGTTGATCAGAAATAAGACAGGGGAAGGGGTTATTTAGGGATGGAGGTGGGGTAGCAACCTTTCGGCTCTCTCTCACCTTTAATTTGTAGATGATGTGGATTTGATGGGATTGGACAACATGAGGGAAGCAACCAACATTCGTAGTAGTCTGGATGCCTACTTGGCTGCCACGGGGTAGGTGATTAATGAAGATAAATCATCAATTCTTTTCTTCAACACTCCACCCCCTATTCAGAGAAGGGTGGCTGATACTCTTTGTTTTCAGATTGGTAGACTTCTACTTCTTTATCTTGACATTTTGATATCTATGGGGTGATAGTCTAAGGACTCGTGATAAGGAATCCTTAGTAACTTTAGGGCCAAAGTGAACCATTAGACCCACTATTGGCTGTCCTTTGCTGGGCATGTCTAACTAATTCAGCTAGTGGTGCAGGTGCTTCCTATCTATAGGTGTATGCTCCAGGTGACACTGGTGGGCTTTGTTTAGGATCTTGACTCCTTGGCAAAATAGTTCCTATGGTCTAGCAACCTTTCCATGATGAAATGGAGCCTAATTTGCTGGGAGGTTGTTTGCAGTCCAAAGAGGCTAGGTGCTTTGGGGTTGAGGCAATTTTTTTTGGCCGGTATGGCCTTGGCCGCCAAGTTATATTGGAGATGGTGTGTAGAACATAATAGCATTTGGGCAAGGATCATGACTTTTAAGTACTGTGTTAGGATTCTAGCAAGTGATATCCCCAGATTCAACTTGTCAGGTAGTGGATTGGTTGTCTAGAATACTCTCAAGAAGGGTACTGTGTTGATTAAGAGAGGCTTGTTCTAGATTTTTAGGGGAGGAAATGAAGCACAATTTTGGTATGATTCATGGGATGGTTTCCCCCCTGGTGGTTCAGTACCCACATCTTGAGGGCCTGGCTCAGCACTTTGATGAGGTTGGTTGGGTCATCGTGGGCGACTACAAATCCTTCTTGATTCAGGATCATTTAACGGTGGCAAGGTGGAAGGAGTAGGAAGATTGGCCAATCATGGATATGAGAGTGGAGTGCGCTAAGCTTTAGAAGATCTTGGTTGACTAGTTATATTGTGCTCTTAGGGGAAAAGATCTACTGGCTTGGTCACCTCATCCCAAAGGGAAGTACACAGTTGCTACCAGATACTAAGAGATGATTACACAGAGATGGGGCGATGGGGGAGAAGTGTCATGGTGGAAAAAAGTGTGGAATAGTATTTCTTGGCCAAAGTGCAAGTTTTTTATCTGGACTTTGACTTGGAACCATTGCTTGACATGGGAGAATATTAGACATTGTGGATTTGCTAGTCCTTCTTGATGTGTCCTATGTCAGGGAGCAGAGGAGGACTCTTCTCACTTGTTTTTTAGTTGTCCCTTCATGCTTTGACTATGGCACGCTTGGTGGGATGCCTAGAGATGTCAATGCCTACACGCCTCTTCCTTAGTCGAGTTTTGGGACAGATTGGGTAGGCCATCTCATGCTGCACTTTTTCTTTAGGAGGCGTGGTATGCAGGTCCTATTTTTTTGATGTGGTAGGTATGGCTAGAGCAAAAATTTTCTCAGGGGAAAGGTTGGTGATCCAACAAGTGTGGATAAGGATTATTGGCATGATTTAGGAAACTATGGAAACTAAGATCAAAATCGCTTTTCCTTTGGCGTAGGGGGATGCTGATTTGGTGAAAAGGCTTGGCTTTCTGGCAATTTCTCTGGTTGCTGCTAGTGTTAGGCATGGTCATGGGAGGAAGAATAAAATATAGAGGAATGGGAAATGGTCCCCTCATCCCAAAGGTTATCTAAAACTCAACACGAGTGGTTCAGCCAGAGGATATCTAGGCCCAATGGGGATTGGAGGGATTGGTAGGGATCACTCAGGTGCTATGGTTTTTATTTTATCCACCCACATGGGAGACTAGATGGTGAATATGATGGAGGGAGTTGATATTTTTCATACTCTAAGGAGGGATTATGAGCTTGGCTAGCATAAGGTGGAGTGCAAATCTGACTCACAAATTTTGATTAATTTGATTCGAGAGAGGAAAATTGATGATGTTAGCTGGCAACTATCTTTGGTGGTGTAGCAGATTCTTCAAATTGGGATGCTTATGGAGTCCATTTCTTCTTCTCACATTATGAGTGAGTGGAATGGTGTGGCTGACTATTTGGCCAAGTGGGCCTCAGCGAATGTTGGTGGACGTAGGGTGGATGATAGGGCGTTACTACTGGAGGAGGTAAGTAGGGACTTTGATAGACTTCTTAGGGAGGATGGTGATGTGGTTGGTTAGTGTCGGTGCCTAGTGCCTTTGTCTTTGTTTGTCATGGGTTGATGGGGCTCTGGCCCTTTGTTGTAATTTATTTTTCTAGCTATTAATAAAGTTTTTACCCCTTTTTATTAAAAAAAAATTACACTTTTTAGTAAAAAGTTGGACACACATCGAATAAAAATTGTAAGTCATCTACATGAATAAAAATAACTATCACATCAATTTAGAATCTATATAGTTTCACCATAGATCACTTGGATATAAAATAAGAGATGAATGTGTGGCAAATGATTTCATGATAAAGCTAAAATGTTACTTTTATATAGTTAAGAAATAAGTTCATTTCCTACAGTAGATATTTTCACTTTTGGGACCTCCATTTATAAATGCATCACTTTAAACTCATAGATATATACAAATTACATTTTTACAACCACCACAACCTTTTAATCCTTATGGATACATGCTTTTGTAATAATTTGGGCATTAGGAAACATTGACAATAAATATTGTCAAAATTCAAGATGCAACTAGATTTCTCCACCCTTGAATCCTCGTGGATGAAAAATTTCAATGCCACAACATTGAGGGTGATGATGAATAACCGATAGTATCATTTTATTAGCCTTTTATTATTCCCACTTAGGAGATGGATCACCTATTTCATCCTCAAGAAGGTCCTTCCCTCTATGATAAAATTGCACTTTTTTAGGAAAGATTTGTGCACACATCAAACAAAAACTGTAAGTAATCTATATAATATAAAAGAGTCATCATGTTCATAATAAGTCAATATAATTTGAATCTATAATACTTGTATAAAAAATAAGAGATGAATCCATGGTAGACAAATATTTATAAATCCTAAAATGTTTCCTTTATGTAGTTAAGAGACAAGTTCTTTACCTCTAGTAGACATTTCCACTTCTGGATGTTCCATTTTAAATACATCACTTCTACCAAATTTAAATATTTTAATTACATATTTTACCACCACCAAGACATTTTAATCTAATCATATACATATTTTTGAAATAATTATGACATCAAGAAACATTAACATGAAATTTTTTCAACACTCAATTTGTGACTAGATATCTCCACCTTTGAGGCCTTGAATCTAGTAAATGGCATGACCATAATGTCAAGGGTTAAAAATAACTAATAAGATCACATTATTTTCCTCTAGTTATGCCTATTTAGGATACATATCACCTATTATAGCCTCAAGAAGATTTTCTTATATGGTAAAATTACACTTTTTAGGAGATCATTTGACACATAAAAAAAAAACATAAGCCATCTACATGAAAAAATAACTATCATATGCATGTGGAATACATGTTCATTCACCCCATATCACTTGGATTGAAAATAAGAGATGAATATATGACAAACTATTCTATGATCAGTCCTGAAATGTTACTTTTATGTAGTTAAGAGACATGTTCTTTGCCTCCAGTAGACATTTCTACTTCCAGGACCTCCACTTATAAATCCATCACTTCAAAATAATTTGTATATTAAAATATCATATGTTTCCACCACCATGACCTATAAATCCATGTGGATAATTTTTTTTGTAATAATTTTATCATTAGGAAACATTGAAAATAAATGTTGTCAACATTTAAGTCATAATTTAAGATCTCCATATCCAGGGTCTCATGGCTAAAAAATGGAATCACTACCATGTCTAGGGTGACAAATAACATTGAGGAACACATATTTTCCTTTTATTATGCTTGATTAGGAGACAAATTAGCCATTCTAACCTCAAGAAGTTTCTTCCCTATATGGTAAAACCATCATTCATCTATATGAACCAAAAGCTTCTCTTATCTTAGAGAATATGGAATTATCTACTGATAGTTCAAACCATGTGAAGGTGGAAGCTAATTTGATCAAACTAATATACAAAAAATATGTTATGATGTAATTAAAATAAAATTTATATGTGCTACCTAACAAATCAATAAGCTTGGATAAAGTTAAACACATTTACATTTGATAACTCAACATATCTTACAAGTTCCATCCAAGGAACAACTAAGATCGGATTTAATCTTGATAGCACTAAAAATTTCTTCTTGGTCATACTCATGAACATTTCATGCATTCATTTTTAATGACTTACCTTAATATTTTTGCAATTAAACATTTATTATGAGAACCAAATTTGAATAGTGGAGTATCATCTTATGTATTTCAGAGTCTTCAAACAATTGTATATTTGAAGTTTTTATAGGATATCATCAAATTCCAATTCTAGTAACTACCATTGATCTAATGGGATAGTATTTTTTTCCCATCTATGACCACAAAAGTCATTCTTTTTCACTATAAAAAGTAGTAGGTTTTCCCCTCATTATCATCATATACAATAACTATAAAAACATGCCCTACATCATTAAAAATGATTTAATAATGATCTATAAATATATATACCAAATTTATAAAATAACACATACTTAAATTTAATTTCATATATACTTTAAATGTAAAAATTCATCTTGTATTTGGTTACCCACTTTTGTGATTTGCACTCATTCGAAACAAAGTCTATGTAGGAAGAAAAATCATGTCATTCACCTTGTATGAACTATCCAAGAACCTGTATTTGAGCTACAAAATGAGTGGAACTCACTCAATACTATTATTTCAATAGAAATTTTCATAGCTTTCCAATTTTTCCTCCTACATCAACTAGATATATTTAAAAACATTAGATTTTTCTTGAGTACCATGGGCCATTTTCTCATTACACCATTCAACTATGTTGTTTTTTGCATTTGTCAAATCAACATCTTCAAACTTTAAGTCCTCTCTTGCAAGAGATCTTTGAATGTATGCTCTTGCACGATCATGCTCCCATTTTCCATGGCCCATTTTAATGAAAATCAAAATATGTTATAAGCCAATGGTCACATGCATCCTTTAGAATCTAGTAGAACATTTGTGCATTCTTAACTTTTGGCATGCATTTATCTAACTAAATATAATCTTGATTGAAAGTAATGTTTTTTTCACTAAACTTTCCTTAGGATATCTAAAACCAACCCTACACATACTCTGTAGAATGCGTTCAATCATCACTGATAAATAATAGTCACTCCCTTAATATTTTTTGATCATGTTTTATACTATCAATTACATGCATGAATGCTATCTACATAAAAATGGAAAATTTTACTAAATTTTAATATTGTGATGGAACCTCCATTTGTGGTTGTAATGTGTAATTCTCTACAAATTCAAGTATTTAAATGATAGTACAAAGTGGAAATGTGTCTTGGCTTAACTTAAAATTTTCATCTATCCATCAATCTCTATGTATGTGCCTTGCATACTCATAAAAATTCCTCCCTAAATTTTACCATAATTTTGGAAATAGGTACATGTTATGTAACAAGCTTTCACCTTTTATATTCATTTACATATTAATTTATATGTTAGATTTATATTCACTAAGATAACTAATTATTTTCTTATTTTGTGTGTACTATCCTCATGGGTACAATTTTACAATTTTGGCAATCCACCACAAATGATGCAAGTTCCATCCAAACATGCTTTGTTAGAAAAAAAATTTGTCCATATGGTATTTCAAAAAAAATGGTTGGAATAAATTCCCTTTCTAATTTTGGTGGATCTTCCATTCCACACTCATGAAAAATGTTTTTAGTATTCAAATTAAAATTAACATGATGAAAACATCATAATGACTTGAAAATATAACATGTTGCCTACAACAATAAGTGGTCCATGTGTGATTTATTTTCATATATAAGGGTTTGGACATTTCAAAATTTATTTGACTAATATAAATTTGTGGATATTTTTTAATAATTTTATAGTATAATTTTGTTTGAATCATATTAAAAAAATACTTTAGTTTTGGTTCGTAGTTATGATAACCAAATCCTATTTTCATTACATCTCTTATAGTAGGTGATACTCTTGAGTTATCTTTCCCTAATTGTGCAAGTAAATATTTTAGGGTATCCATTGTACCATTCTATTTCTATGGGATTCTATTAAAGAATGCCATCAATTCATTGTTATCAGCAACATCAAATCTTATATATCTCCCAATTTCTTTTGTTAGTTTTTTTATGTTATGTTAAATTATTTACTTGTTTATCTAATCAAGCATTTGTTCCTTGTATGACAACTTTCAATACAAGTTGTAATAACATGTCAATAAACATTACCATCTTTGGTATGTTTCTTTGTACCTACTTTATCTTATGTATTATATATATTTTCAACAATTGCCTTTTTTATCATTAATATTATATGTTCTTGTACTAAGGTGTTCATTATAAGTCTCATCTTAAGAAATTTCATGAATGTAAAAAATAATTGAAATCTTGGAGATTTATTTTATATTTCAAAGTGTCAGTCCCAAATTATTTCATCTTTTCTTCTCATATGGCATATAAACATTTGGTTACACATTGGTTTCAAAATGTTTTCATCAATTTTAATTAACTAGGAGGTTTTCATAGTAGAAAAATTGATTGATTTGGTGTTTCCTTATTATTTTATTCATTAGCAATTTATTCATTGAAAGATGTTCCCATATTCTTTTCTTTATTTTTATTTTCTTTAATTAGTGTTTCCATGCATTTTTTTTTCATTTTCAGAGGGTAAATAACCGTGCATATTATCAATGTCAAAAAATTAAAAATTGTAGAATTTTAATTTGGTAGACTATAAGAATTTGGTTTACTATCATTATTTATTTCATAATTATTTATGATATTCCATTTATTAGTAATAGTATACTTACACAAATTCTTCGTATTTGTTTCCTTTAATTTTATCTCATCACTTCTAATTCCTTTATTATTTTTCACTTTAACTTATTTTTCCCACTAGAACAATTTACATCACCCATTATAAGATAAAGTTATTAACTTTAGAGGGTGGGGATAATGATAAAATTATTAAAAAATAAACCCACACTATGTAGTACCAAGTGGAGACAATGATCAAATTATTAAAATAATAGACATAAACTATGTAGTCAACCATTATTAAATAAAGTTGTCTATTTTTGAGAGTGAGGATAGTGATCAAATCATTAAAAAATAGACCTAGACAATATAGAATGAAATAAAGCATAGTACCTAGGGGATAGAACTCTGAATGTGAAAAAAATGATGTTGGTGCACGTACTTTTTTACTATTTTAATACCCACATGACCATGTACACATTAAAATCACACACATGCTAAAACCATGTATTTGATAGAATTGTTTATGTATTACATGATGTTTACATTTATTATAAAATTAATCCTAAACTTAAACTCTATACACTAAAACCTTAAACTCTAAACTCTAAATCCTAAACAAATTATATTCATAACACTTAATTTGGTCCAAATCATATTAGTGATTAC
This sequence comes from Torreya grandis, assembly GCA_037957365.1. Taxonomy (NCBI): domain Eukaryota; kingdom Viridiplantae; phylum Streptophyta; class Pinopsida; order Cupressales; family Taxaceae; genus Torreya; species Torreya grandis. The sequence goes on along the minus strand of JARHVA010002383.1, from coordinate 2,302,718 downwards.
CCCAATTGACTAAATGGTTTAATATGTGATGTCTTTGGGGAAAATTGATCCTAAAATAACATTATATAGTCACAAATAGGTTCATTAAGCTCAAATTGGTGCCAATTACATTCATTATTGGACCCTATACCCTAAATCATAAACATTTTAAAATTATAAATTGGTGAACAATGATCTTAAATCAGCCCTAATTACATTCATGATTGGACCCCATAACCTAAAATGTAAACCCTAAACCTTAATACCTAAGACCTAACCCTTAAATCATAAACTCTAAACCTTAAAAAATGGAATTAGCCTCAATTAACATCCTTTATAGTAATAATTAGGTTCACAATGCTCAATTTAGACTTTAATCACATCATTGATTTCCCCATTTTACTATTTGGATTAATTTGTGATGGCATTGGGGCTAATTGAGCCAAAAATCACACTCTCTAGTCACAAATAGGTTCAACAAATTCAAATTATCTCTATTTTCCTTCCTGATCAAACCTTAAACCCTAAACCTTATACCTTAAACCCAAAGCCCAAAACCTTAAACCCTAAATTAATCTCTAAACCCTAAACCAATAGATTTAGATCCTAATTAGCATCTTTTAGAGTAATAATTAAGTTTATAGGGCTCAATTTGGCCCAAATCATATCATTTATTTCCCTAATTGATTAATTGGCTTAATCTATGATGAAATTGGGGTTAACTGATCCAAAAACCACATTATGTAGTCATAAATAGGTTGAATGAGCTCAAATTAGCCATAATTTTCTTCATTATTAGACCTTAAACCCTAAACCCTAAACTCTATATCATAAATTATAAACCAATCAATTTAGCCCCAATTAACATCCTTTTAAGTAAGAATTATGTTTATAGGGTTCATTTTAACTCAAATTCCAACACTTATTACCCTAATTAACTAATTGGATTAATTTATGATGGCATTGGGTCTAATAGAGCCAAAATCACATTTTTTAGTCACAAATATATTTATCTAGGCAATTGATATCAAAATTACAGTTATAATTAGGCTTACATTTATTTTATGTACAAAAATTAAATGCTAACAACTAACATTGACTAAGGACATGAATGAACTTTGACAATTTAAAAAAACTATAATAAAATCCATAAGATGGCCAAAAGCATGTTAATGTAATAATAAACTATTTTGTGTATGTTATTTTTTCACGTATACAATTTTTATATGTATACGATTCTAATGTTTGACATTTTAAACACATGCCTCAAGGCTTGGGAATGCTTCGATTCTTGATCCTAAGGCATGGACCTACAAACAAATAGTTGAATGTTTGTTTTTGAATTAAAAAAAGAATGCATCTTCTTTTATACAAAACACTATGAATTATAATGAAAAAATTATTGAAAATATGACTACAATGTCGAACACACTGTCCTCTTTATATATATTTACTTTAAGATTTTTATCTATATTTATTTATAAGTATGTCTTTTCATAGCACTATATGATACAACTTCACACATTTATCTTTGCTTATGTATCTTTCATTTTGTTTATTCAAACTAGAAAAAAATGATAGGGTTAAAATTAGACCTAATTATATCCTCATTAAAAAAATATGATTTTTTATATTTTTTGAGGTATTTAGGGGGAGACACATAGTGACTATAAATTATTGATCATATTTTAGGGTCTATTGATTTGTGAAATTAGTAAAAAAATTAAATATTCATTATAAAAAATTAAAAAATTATAGGTTACAAAATAGATGATCTTATCAAACTTCCCACCAGAGGATTTTTAAAAAATTAAAAAATGCTAGACAAATGATAGGGTGCACAATAGGCTATCCACTATGATTTTTATAAAAGATAGTAGTACCCCTTCAACTTTTTAATATTTGACTTACTTATACTTGACCATTTTAACAAAATATATTTTATAAATTAAACTAGAAATTATACAATTCATGTTCTTATAGACTCTTCAATTTTTTAGTTTAGGTGTCTCAAATAATCCTTACAAGTTGAGGTTTCTTATTTTTTAGGAAGTAAATGTCCACATAAGACCCCCTTTTCACCCCCCAAATCCATGCACTTAACCATATGGGAGATATCGCTGATTGATGATAAATGATACATTAGGTATGCAAGTAATCAAGATTTTAGGACATAGACAACTATGAAAGTAAAAATTACCTCATCCTTCTATCGAATGTATTACAATATAAAATTACAAGAAATCATTTACAAATGATGATTATTACAAAGAAGAGTAGTTACAAGAGATACTCATATTCTTCCCAAGCGATAGTTTGATATATTTTAGATGTGGAGGTTGTGTGTTACAATGATAAATGATATAAGGTGGTAAAATTGTGGAGATTACCATCAAAAATTATGTATACATGTGGTATGAATTTAAGCTCTACATGAGGTACACAAGAGGTGGAAAATGTTCTAATAAGAAAATTTATGTTATATGTTATAAATAAATATGCACATGGGGATAAGGTTCATGTAATATTAATATGTTTTTCAAGTGATATGAGGTGTTGTATGGAATCACTTTTTTTCAAAATGCAATGCATTGATGCATGGTAATCTATTGTTAATAGAGATCAATATATGTTAATCCTTGATTCAATAATCTATTGTCAAGTTCATTTCACACATACAAAAATCTTATTCAAATTATCTTCATGTTCCTTGAAAATTGATGTATTCTTACTTGTTTTTATCTCTCAACTCTATAATGGAAATTTTTTAATAAGCACACATCTTTGTAAAGAATACATGGAAATATGTGTTGCATTTAGCCATAATTTTATATACTTGTTCTAACCATTCTGAGTCTCATTTCAACTTTCACAGACTATAAAAAATAACATATCATGATGAGTGATTCTACAAACTACAACTAACAATATTTAAATCATATGTTTTGTCAATAATTATCCCCATATGGGCCTATTATATAGTCAATATAACTACATGAATAATGTGCCTGACATAGAAAAATGCAAGTCATGTAAGACCAAATAGATTCCCCTAATGTTTTTTTTTTTATTTCCTCAAATAAATGCATGATGGGAATCATGGAAACCTAAGAAATAAATAGAAACATTATGCATGAGATATATATCATCACACAAATAATATATCCATAACTTGATGACAATAGCTATAACATGAAAGATGTCACATTTATGATAAGGCACATACAAAACACTTCAGACACTAAAATCATGGCAAACACATATAGTAAACATAAAGAATCAAAGTTAAATAAATCATAGGGTAAGCATAGAAGACAATTAAGGCACATCAAGAATATACTAAGCACAAAATACAACACAACTATACTTAAAACATGTTAACAAGGATGCTTATGATTATATGAATTTTAATTTTCAAAAAAATTAACTGAAGTCTTATGTGACAAATTTACAAGAATAATTATTAAAAAAAATTATTATTTAACATTTTTCTTAGTTACATAAACCTCTACTAACCCATTTGTACAATTTGTTATTCATATTCATGGTATACAATTAACCCTAGAGCGTTGAATTTATTTTCATCATTAAAGGTGATGCTCAAGTGTCACTAATGATGAATTTATTTTTATATTTAAGTGTAATATATTATTTGAGTATAAAAAATTTCATTGAGAAAATCACAACATCATTTTTTTGAACATTTACAAATAAACGGTAAAACCCATGAATCATTTTATTAAGTATTTGCAATGAGTTAATTATTTGATGTAATGAGAAAGAGGATTATTTTAAATTGAGATGACATTAGGGATTAAAATTTTATTGAGGATGAGTTGGACTCTTGTTTAAATAAATTAAATATGAATTGAGAAAATCAATGCATCATTTTCAAAAAATTGATGGATCATTTCTTTGAGTATCTCAAATGAAATGGTTATTTGTTGAAATAAGAAATAGGGTTGCATTTAATTGAGATAAAATAGGGTGTGGTGAATTGAAAAATCAACCATAGAAAGTCCATATTTTCCAAGTACATAGTTACATATCTTTAATTTCATTACATGTTTCATAATTATTTATTACCAAATCAGATAAAATAAATATGCATTTCATTTTAGGCCTACTCATTCTAAGAGGGGTAGATGAAATTGTTGATATTTGATATTATTCAGCATTTCCATATGGATTACCTCTCTATCAAGTAATTTTTTTTAATTTTTAAATATGCTTAAGAGATTTTAATTTGGATGGGAAACCTATAATTTATACTCGATATACATCCCTCCTTTAATTTTTATAAGTGGCATATCTATATCCCATCATGTATCTTTGTTTAAAATTCATGTTATATATTAGATTTTATGAAATTTTTATTATTTTTTATATTTTTATTTGCAAAAGAATTGTCATTTCATAAGTTAATGTAAGTGATCTGCCTCAAATGAAGAAGATGAGGAGTTAGTGTAGGTTTTTATTCCATTTAATGGTATTTCCCCATACATTTTGTTTACCTTGCCTAGGTGTTATTTTAGATCATTGGGGAAGATAATCCCACATACAAGAGGATGTTGGGTAATGTCTATCTTCTACCTATATATGTAACTTGCTAAAGTTTTTTGGCTAATCGTAATAAAATAGTCTTTTTTTTTTAAAACAAGATTCTTTTGTCTCATGTTTGATTTTGATTCTACATGTATGTCTTCTACATAATTATTTTATTATATTATAGAGATTTTTACTTTGTGTCTACTCAAACCTTGATCCTAAATTATGGCCTAATCTAACATGGTATCAAAGTGTAGTTTTTGATAGTTGAATGTTAATGTTTCTTTTGTGAAATATTGAATTTCAACCTACACATCACATTTATACCATTGTTTAGCCTATCATATTTAATATTCACCCTTTCTTAGATTTCATACTCCTTCTAAGGTCCTCTATGTTAGAGGTACAATCACTAAGGGGGGTGAATCATTGATGTAAGATATTTCAACTTCATTTCTAATCCTTTCGAACCCTTATTCAATTACCACAAGAATTCATAGAATATACAAGTCATTTATAACAATGAACAATAGTTAATTCAAGATCATACACACAAAAAAAGATATATGTGGGAAATCATCTTGGGGAATAAAACCCACTCTCAAGCCTAAAAACACATGAACTGCTTGTCATATAAGATGATAAAAAACATGAGACTAATCAAGTCTTTCTAAGCAAAATTTAGTGAAACACGTGTTTCACAAGGGGTACATACCCTTAGGATGATCAAGTTCTTCTGACCACCTGTTGATCAATTCTTTCTGACCAACTTTAGTGAAACACTTGTTTCATAAGGATCACCTACCCCTAATATGTTCAAGTCCTTCTAACCACCTATTGCTCAAGTCCTTCTGACCTAGATGTTGAGCACCCTCTCAACACCTATGAAATTAACATCTCCTAATAAATGATTTCCTATCAATATGATGGAGATACAGTGTATATCATCCCTATTTACTTCTTCACATAGACACAAACATCCAAAATGACCTTTTGGATCATTCTACACTTCTCTACTCATCCTCAATCTTCAAACTTACAAGAGCACTATCTTTGACATTAGAAATATGACCTACAGGTTATACACATAGTCATTAACCTACTCTATTTTATAATCCATTTACTAGGCACACACCCTTTCTTTCACTCCATAACTCTCACACATACATCTTCTCTCAGGTCTCTCACATCTATTCAACAAGCCTAGAAACCATCACATTTGGTTTCACATTTTATAGATTCTTCATGATTATTATTATCACAACCTTCCTTGTTGACCATAACATATGCCTTCACCCTTAATACATCTAACATGGGTCACATTTAAGCACAACCCTCTTTCAAATAGGCCTAAGTCACCTTTTAGGTCCTATGAAGACCCATTCACCTCTTTGACACATATTCAAGAAAAATAAGAACACAAGAACACTTTTGAATACATGGAACCATGCCACACAATCTATAGGTCCTCCTTAAGTGATAAAAATAATCACAACACTCTTATGATAAAGCTCAATTCACTCAAACAATATTTTGTGCACACAACCACCATGAACAAACTCATAATAACCTTCTAAGCCTTTGATAATATTGAATATGATTGATCAAACCTTAATAATTAACACAAATGGTCCTCATGGAGTTTAAAACACTCTTATATAGTTATCTCATTTTTAAATATTTAAATACCAACAAGAACAACTCAGTTACCCTTCTTGGGTTAATTATAGAGCATGAACAAAAACATGGTCAACTTTGGAGCTCAATAAATTTGACTATACAAACATTTAGACCTTTCAATGAATATTTATATATGTGTCTTAAAGTTTTATACAACTTTTATCTTTACAACATGATCAAATTCTTCATATATTAGAAGTTATGGCTTAAAAACCAAGCACTAATCTTTCCTTTATTAAATTCAAATATTTAAATCTAAACGGGCATAGTTAAACATCTATCACTTAGAACTCATCTCATGCTCTATGCTCAACTCGATTAACAAGCACCATAGATATTCTCCAAAAGTAGAACTATCTTTAACTCGTAGTGCTTCACTATGAAAATGTTAACCTTCAAACATGTTGACCTCATCTTATGCACCCTTGCAATATTGACCGAATGTGCATCATCAATCTCTACAGATTAACTAGGTCTTTATCTTTCAATACTCACCATTAGATCTTGATCATAAATCCTAAGATTATGATACTTGGAACCATTACATGCCTTTTGAGCACTTTACTAGCATTCCCTTATGCTTGTGCCACTTTTCAATCTCACATGCATTGTTGACTCTTTGACTTGTCTCACATCATTGATCTGTGTTAGTACGAATCACCGCTCACTATTGATATTCTATAAAACTAGTGAGCTTGTGACACTTATCACTAGCATGTGCAACATTTGACATGTTGACTTAATACACACTATTGATCTCAATATGTACGATTAATTTCTCACCATTAGATCTTTTAGACCAAAGACCTTAGTCTTCAATGTGGTTAAAATTGACAGTCTCTGACCTATCATAGTCTACTAGAGCAACTTTGAAGCTTTATAACTTGAGATAGAAACACTTCAAGACTACAAATTTTTAGGGTAACTTCTTGTCACCATATAAAATATCTTCATGTAATCCTTTGACTAATATTGAATTTTTACATACCTAAAATAGATGCTCAAAATTGTTGGATCTTTCATATTTGCATGATGTGTAATGATAGTTTAGCTTCTTTTAAGATAGAAGATGCATTTTGACTATTCAAAATGATCAAAAAACATACCAAATCTCCTCCAATACATATATGGATGCCTCATAATCTCTTATTGATCCTTATAGACCTGTACATGTGTCATATCTCTTCAAACTCTTAATCTGATCACTTTATCATTCATGCATTAGTACCACATGCTCTATTTGACATCAATGACAAATTAAGACACCAATGACCATGTCCAAAAATCTCCCCCTTTATTATTTATAGAAAACCATGCTCAAAATATCTTCTCTCATACTGAACAATTCTCCATTTTGATCTTTCTCCCCCTTTGACATTAATGATAAAGGATCTCTTCCTCAACATGCCACAAATCATTACTTAACATCATGTATGCAATCAAAATACTATTTTAAGATGCTTAGGATACTTACATACTTTCAAAAAAATAAACCAATAGATCCTTATTTTACATTCATCCATTTAAACTGGGACATCTCTAATCCCTAAACCTGATAAGTTGATCACAAAGCTTAGAAATCTCCCCCTAACATCATGATCCATCTTATGTCATTTGTTCTTTGACATACATCAATATAAACTTTGGTTATTCTGATCTTGAGGACTTAAAAAGGATTTTAAGACCAACAATAAGAAAGGACAACCTTTTAGAGATGACACAAACTCCCCCTAACACTATGCATACCACTTTTTACCTTCAATTACTCAACCATGCTCTATGATAATACCTTTTTTTTATTATGCATTGCTACCAATGAAGACTAAACATATATAAACACCAAAAATTTATTGAACTGACCTTGATAACTATAAGAGGGACTCCCCCTAATATGTCTAAGCTAATGTACCTCTTTATCATCTTTAGATCTCCACATACCATGAAGAACCACCACACATGCTTACTAGCCTTCCCTCAAGCCTTCTCTCTCAAGCCACCTTAAGGAATATCAAAAAAACTTCATATCACTAAAACAAATAGTAAACATGCTCTAAAATACCTAAAAAGTCACCTTTAAATACTCATGCCTTGCTCTTTTGGAGAAACTAAGCAAAAACATCAGTTCTTCACATTAGGCATGTCCAGACTCCTTGTAGCCCTACCTAGAACTTACAAATCCCATAACGTTTAGTAGACATAATTTCAAGACCTAAAACTTCATATTTGGATCAATCTCATATTCCCCCTTAAGCACACCAATTTCCATCACCTATCTCCTCATCTAAAACATACTTCCTTCACAAATCTACTAGTTAATTAGGCCTCCATTTTGACAAAAACTTAAATAATTTGAAAAACACAAACCTTCAAATCTCTATGAAGATTTATTTTACAACCAATTATTCCCATTCAAAATATTAAGAAGACTCAAACCTCAACTCATAAGGCAAACCACTTTTTTAGCATAGCCCAAAATTCTAGAATCTTAAAACAAATAAGGTCAACACACCTCCTTCTGGTCAACATCCACCTCTAAAACATCTTTCACACCTAGAGACAACCATCACACACTTATATACCAAGATTTGAGCCTTCACACAATAAAAAACCTTGACTTCCAATACTATGGCTTTGATCTATAATAAGAAAGATAAACCTAGGAGCACACAAAAACCTTCATAAGGCATAAACATGATCATCAAGACACAAAACCACCTAGAACACATCACAAATAAGTGCAAATCCCTTTCTTAACACCAAACTATTATTATCATTCCATAAATCTCATTATTCCACCTAAAAACATCCATTATGATCTTGCAAACACTGCATACATAATAAAAACACATTATGAAATCACTTTGACCTCATCAAATCACTTTTCCCACTTAACACACCAACTCCAATTGGAAACACTCATCTCTTTCCTTCTAGGAATTTTTGAAGAACACCATAGTAACACTTGCTTCTCCACTAAAAGGAGCCTCTTAAGAAGCATAGATAGATATATCCACTACACCACAATGCCCTAAAATAAAGTGAAGCCTGAAGTGGCCCACATCTCCTCAGTAACCACTAGAATCCTTTTATAGCTATAAGACTTCTTTCTCTTGTTATCCCTAGTCTAAAAATTGACAACTTGTTCCTTTTCTACATCACTCACTTTCTCTCCTATGATAGGATATATAACATTTGGAGAAACTATGGAATCTTGACATACATTGATCATGGAAGTAGCTTCTTTTCATTGTAGAACATCACCTAGACTTGACAACTTAGGAACCAATATTGAAACTTGCTCACACACATTAGGTTGTTCATTAACATCCAAACACATCTTAGAACTAGCCTCAACTAGAACCTTCTCCTTCTCCTTGAGCTTGGTCTCTTCATTCACAACATGAGCAGACAATGAGAGATCTTGGCACTCTCTAACTTTTTTAGCATTCTCCACCATAGCAAATAGATTACTTGGACTGCAGACTCATCATGACTCAAACTTACCACCTTTGGTTTCCATGATTTAACTTTCCTTCTTTCTTACACTCTAGGATCCTGATTATACCTATTCTATCTTGTAGGCCTTTTTTTGCATAATCTATAAATGTGACCTCTATGTTGACAATTAAAACACACTATACCTTTTTCAAGAATCCTATCCTATCTTCTTGATTAGACCAAAATCTTGATAATTGAAATAAACTACTCCTTTTAAAGAAGACTCACCTTACCTTACCTTATTTGGATAATGCTTAGAAAAATTTCCCTCATCAAGATATTTGAATCACTTAACTTTTTTCACTCCTTTTGATTGATGACTCCCAACATAGTTCCATACAAAATCATTTATAATAGGTCTCTTACATTCTCTAGCTCTATGCCCAAAATGATTACATGTGTAACAATAACCATTAAAACTTACATACATCATGGAAATCGGTTGTCTAAATGTGATTTTTCTTCACTCTGCTAGCATCTTCATTCTATTACTGATTATTAACCTTCAAAATATGATTTACATTAGTCTTCATATTGTCTTGAGTTGCATTTTCTAGTTCTTCTTTGTATCCAAGATCAGTTTTATCACTTGCATGATTTCACCCATTTAGAATATTGTTTAGATCACTTTATCTCTTTTCAAATATCAAAAATTAATATACCTTACTAGATGTATTCTCTAACTCATCTTCTAATGATTCATTTTCAATTACATACCTTGAACATTCATCTTCTTTAGCTTTTAGGCTAATAGATAGGATTTCTAATTGAAAACTGAGATGTTTAACTATATCTTCATGTTCCTTGGTGTCTTAATTCATTCTTGCCTCAAACACATTGAATTACTCATCATAGTTATTAATTTGAGACTTCATCTTCTTGTTAATCTTCTTCTCAATCTTCAGTTCTTTAAGAACATTCATCAATTCAATCTTACATCCACCTCATCTTTGTCATCATCTGAATCACTCTAAGTAGATTCATTTTGATATGAGCAAATTGCTTCCTCACCAATGAAGAGGGCTTCATCTCCAATCAGACCATCATCTTCATCATCAAACTCAAAGTCACTATCCTCACTCTCATCTGATGAGCTACAATCTTTATTGGTGTAGAGACTCTTATTGCTCTTAAAGGACTTCTTGTTTTCATACTTTATGGATCCTTTCTTCCTCTTATTAGACTTGTATGTATTCTTGTCTTCATATTTTACATCACCATGTTCTTCATCATCATTATTCTTATGATTGCAAGGGAAATTGTTAGCAAAATGTCCTACTTCTCCACAATTGAAGCATTTGAAGGGTAGTTTACCCTTATACTTGCTTGACCCTATTTTTAATTTCTTTGTAAACAAAGAAATTAGTTCATCTTCATCAAAATCAAATATGTCATCCTCCTTGAGTTTTTTACCTTGGAACTTCTTCTTTGGTTTCATTTTTGTCTTGAATGTTGCTTCTTTATTTAGTGTTATATCATCATTTACTCTCATCTCATAGGTAGTAAGGATTCCATGAAATTCAACCATATTCAACTTAGTAAGATCATGACTTTATTATATAGTATATACTTTAGAATCAAACTTGAGAGAGAGAGAGAGACACCTTAATACCTTTAGAAATACAATATCTTATTCAAGATTCTCTCTAAGACCTCTGATGATTTTCACAATCTCATCAACTCTTTATAGAAAAGATGCCATATAATTTTCTTCCTTCATCTTAAGACTCTCAAATTGTCTTCAATGAGTCTACAACTTTGCCAACTTAACCTTTGAGTCTCCTTCATAAGTAGTCTTCAACTTATCCCATATTTCCTTGGAAGATATGCAATGGATTACCTTATTGTATTCAATCTTTAAAAGACCACTAGTGATAGCATTCATTGCCTTAGAATTGATCTCAAAGAACTTCTTATCTAAAGCACTAGATGGAAGAATACTAGGTGTAAAATAACCATCCAAAATAGATTATCAAGTGAAAAACCCTAGGGACATGATGTAGGTCATAATCGTTGCACTCCAAAAAGCATAATTGGATCAATTAAACATCAATGCTTGATTAGTGGAAAAACTTCCTTGTATTTGATGGATACCTATATTGTACCTTAGATCTCCTTTAAGTTGTTAAGCCTTTACCAAAGGACATACTCTGATACTAATTGTTAGAGGTAAAATCACTAAGAGGGGGTGTGAATTAGTGATATAAGATATTTTAACTTCAATTCCAATCTTTTCAAACCCTTATTCAATTACCACAAGTATTTATAGAATATACAAGTCATTTTTAATAATGAACAATAGATAATGCAAGATCATACATACAACACGAGATCTATGTGGGAAGCCTTCTTGGGGAATAAAACCCACTATCAGTCCTATAATCACATGGAATAATTGTCATATAAGGTGATCAAAAAAATGAGACTAGTCAAGTCCTTCTGACTAGAATTTAGTGAAATGCCTATTTCACAAGGAGCACCTACCCCTAGAATGATCAAGTCCCTTTGACTACCTATCAATCAAGTCCTTCTGATTGGCTTTAGTGAAACACCTATTTCATAAGGATCACCTACCCCTAATATGATCAAGTCCTTCTAACCACTTATTGATCAAGTCCTTATGACCTATATGTTGAGCACCCTCCCAACACCTACAAAATGAACATATATTGATCACTTATTTCCTACCAATCTTTTGTAAATATAATTTATATTATCTCCCTTCACTTCTTGACATAGCCATAAATATCCAAAACCACCTTTTAGATCACTCTACACTTCTTTACTCATCCTCAATATTCAAACCTACAATATCACTATCCTTGACATCATAAATATGACTTACATATATCATACACATAATCATCAACCTACTCTGATTTATAATCCATCTACTAGGCACACACCCTTTCTTTCACTCCATAACTCTCACACATACCTCTTCTCTCAAGTCTCTCACATATATTCAACAAACATAGAAACCATCACATTTGGTTCACCTTTTATAAAGTATTCATGATTATTATAATCACAACCTTTCTTATCAGCCATAACACATGAATTCACCCTTAAGTAATCTAACATGGGTCACCTTTAAGCACAACCTCTTTCAAATAAGCCTAAGTCACCTTTTAGGTCCTATGAAGACCCATTCACCTATCTGATACTTCTTTGAGCAAACGAAGAAAATAAGAACACTTTAAAATACATGGACCCATGCACACAATCTATATGTCCTCCTTAAGTGATAAAAACCATCACACCACCATTTTTATAAATCTCAATTTTCTCAAACAACATTCTATGCATACAACCACCATGAACAAACACACAGTCACCTTCTAATCCTTTGATCATAATAAATATAATTGATCAAACCTTTATAATCCACACATATGGTCCTCATGGAGTCTACAACACTCTTTTATAGTTATCTCATATTGAAACATTTAAATACCAACAAGAACAACTCAATTACCCTTCTTAGGTTACATGCAAAGTATGAATGAACACATAATCAAATTTGGATTTCAATAACTTTGATTATACAAATACTTAGACCTTCAAATGAATATTGTTGGATGTGTTTTGAAGTCCTCTACAACTTTGATTTTTACACCATGATAACATTATATATATGAAATGTTATGGATTAAAAAACAATCACTGGACTTTCCTTAAATTCAAATATTTGAATCTAAATGGTTACATTTAAACATCGATCACTTGAAACTCATCTTATGCTCTACGCTCATCTCATTAAATATGTATCATTGATCTTATTCAGAATTAGATTAATATTTAGCTTGCATTTCTTCACTGTGAAAACATTAACCTTTAAATATGTTGACCTCATCTCCTGCACCCTTATAATATTGAACAAATGTGCACTGTCGATATTTATGGATTAACTAGATTGTTATCTTGTAATGTTCACCATTATATCTTGTTAGAGTTCTTAAGATTATGATACTTGACACCCTTGTATGTCTTATGAGAAATTTAGTGATATTATCTTGTGCTTGTGACACTTGTTAGTATCATGTGCATTGTTTAATTTTTGACTTGTCCTGCACTATTGATCTTCATCAATATGAATCACCACTCATCATTGATCTTCTGTTAGACTAGTGATCTTGAGACACCTATCACCAGTATGTGAAACCTTTAACATGTTGAACTCATACGCACCATTGATATCAATATGTATGATTAAGTTCTCACCATTGGATCTTTTATACCAATGACCTTAGTCATCAATGTGGTTAAACTTGACAATCTTTGACCCATCATAACCTGCTAGAGCAACTTTGAAGCTTTATAACTTGAGCTAGACAACACTTCAAGACTCAAAAAATTTTAGGGTAGCTTATTTACACTATAGAAAACATATCCATGTAATCCTTTGAGTAATATTGACTTTTTACATACCTAAAAGAAATTATCAAACTTACTATATCTTTCATATATGCATGATGTGCAGTGATGATCTGGATTCTCTTAAACTAGAAGATGCATTTTTCTCATTCCAAATGATCAAAAAACATACTAGAGACCCTTAAAGACATATATGGATGCCTCACAACCTCTTTTGTTTCCTTATAGACATGTACATATGTCATATCTCTTCAATCTCTCAATTAGATAACTTTGTCTTTCATATATTAGTATCATATGCTCTCTTTGACATCAATGACAACTTAAGACACCAATGACCATGTCCAACACTATATTGATACATATTTAAAAAAATAAAAAGGGAAGGTGTCTCTTTATTATCATATATCATCCAATAGGTTTTCATGTAAAATAGATTCCACCATTAGATTCAAAAGGTGTCAAAATATTAGGAATGGTTGTGAACATGACCTAATTTTGTAATAGTTAATTTCAGCCATTTTGGAGGGTTTCAAAACATTTTATTGAATTGTTGAAATTTGTACCATTTGGGTCTTATAAGAAGAAACAAGTTATGGGTTTTTTAGGTTTTTGATAAATTTGGTGGTTCTTTTATGGATTTTGGGAACCAGTGTTTGATCAAATGTTTTTTGCAAAAGTGAATTTTCTATTGTTTCATGCACCTATCAAAGTTATGACCCCTGATAGAACCTATCAAAATCACCATTTTTATCTAAAACTTATAGAGTCACTCTCATTTCCATTTTATTCAAAATCTCCTATAGATGTTGATGTGCCAAAACTTTAGTCCATCTTGACCCCTATCATAACTTTGGTCCAGTTCAACACTTGTTAGAACTCCTCAAAACCCCAAAACTTGGATCCTTTCAATACTAACCTTCATCTCCTATGAACCCTAAATATATTAATGAGTCATTCAAAATGTTTTCAAAAAAATTCAAGGAATTCTTTTCATATGTGGATAGATAAAAGTTAGGATTCTTGATGATTGGTCTAAGGTTTGTACTTTTTATGCCTACATGAAGATGGAATTTTTTGTTGGAGGTTCATTTATTAAACTTATTAATTGAGTATCAAACATATTTATGATCATATAGGAGATATTTTATTGTCATTTATTCTCTCATAATATCTTGGTATAGTTCAAAGAGATCATTCATGTCTAGAGGCAAGTTTTTGTGAAATTTCCTTTTATCTCATGCAATTTTGATAAATTTTCTTCTTTGGTTGATGCATTGTTAAACACATTTATTCATAACCATATGGTGCTAATCTAAATTTTATTTTATAATGTACAATGTATATTGTTTTAAGCATTCGTAATTTATTTGGAATTTTCTTGCAATGTTGGGGATGTGGGGGCATTTGAGAACTTTACATTCAAATTATTTTATTTTATTTGCCCTCTCATGAGAATGTAGCTTTAAGATTGGTATCAAGGAATTATTACAAACTATAATCTTATGGGTATATCATTTATGAAATAAACAAAAAAGAAAAATTGTTTATGACATGATGAGGAGTTTCCTTGATGATGAGATTTGAGATAATTGTCTTCACTACTAATAACATTAGATAAGACAAAGGAATTTATGAATCCATATTTAAGTTTTTTGTGAGGTTTTTTTAATGTGTTATAACATTCTTCCTTTCTTTATAAAATGTTATATGAAATGGGCCACCTTTATTTACCATTTAAAAATTAGGTTATAAGGAATTAAGGATTGTTTAAAATAAAAAATTGAGATATAGAGGTGCATATTCATTATATACTTAGACCATGATTCATTTTTGATACACTTCTCATGTAATATAACACATTATTAGTATTCACAACACATCATTATCATGTAAATTTATTATTACTTCTTATGATATGTAGTGTTTTTTTTATATCAACAAAGTTTTTTATATTTTAAAGGGTTATTAATTTTTTTTATAAAGTGGTAAATAATCATAATTTAAACAATCTAAATAAGGTATTAAAAATATCCCCAAGGGAAAGCCAAAAAAAATTGGTATAAATATGTAACAAAAAAAATACAACCTTATGAAAATTGAAATAAAAAATACTAATAATAAGATTTATTGATCTAGAAGAATTTGAAGATAAATGAAGCATGTATCAATAATATAATTATCTCTCTACCATCATTATTACTAGTCTTGATGTTCTATTGAATATCCATATCAAACAAAATATAATTTAAAAGGAGAGGAGTAATATGATTTTTTCCCTAAATAACATACACAAATGTCACTTTCATCATGTAAACATATAAATATTGAATAAATAATAATACAACATGGGGGAATTCATTAATCAAAACATCCTAAAAATGGTGATACTTGACTTATTCGAGTATGGTAAGCCATTAAATGAGGAATTAACAAAATATTATAAAATTTTGAGTTCTTAATTGGAGTATATAATTAATTATCACCTAAAAATTACTTACTTAAGTAATGTGTATATTTTTCTATGACAATAAACATGTCCTACAATGGCACTTGGTGGTGGTGGTGGAGTTTAATAGTGTGAGATGTCAATAAATTAGTTGGCATTAAATCGTAAGTCTATTTGACTATCATTGGGTAGTCTAAAATTTAATTTTTAAGTTTATTTGATTATCATTTGTGAGTTTTATTATTACTTAGAGAAATAAACTAAACAATCATGATATCTTGTTCATATGTGGAGTTTGGAGAACTTTGTTTTGATCAATATTTTTTATTTTATATTCATTGTTAGGTTTTGATTACTTGATGAATAAAATTGACTTGATTGGTAAACCAATATCAGTTACTTCAAAGGTTTTATGATCACCTTACACTTGTGGTATTTTTATCAATTGAGATGGTTGTCTTAATAATTTTGAATGACTTTCATTCATGTTGTGGGGACCTAGGACTAGGCATGCCTGGGAAAACCATGAATTAGAGATAAAACTTATAGTTATATAGATTGAATACATGAAACAATACTTAGAAAAATTAAACAACACACATTAAATTCTATTAGAAGTATTGTACTTGTATAGATTTAAATTATATTCAAAATGAATGAATAGGGAACATGGTATAATTTGTTATAGTGCATATATTGAAAAAGTTGATATGCATATTATATTATCTATCATTATGAATATGTATGGAATTTAATCTTGGATGAATGTTTATATTATATATTTATACATGATATACAAAAGATCAGTTACAACTATTGTTGGTTACAAAGAAGGTAGGTATGAGACGGTTCATATTCCTTTTTTGGTGATACTTGAGCTTCCAGGTGTGTGTCAAATAACTTTCTATATAAATAAATAATAGATTATAGGTTGAAGAGTGCCTTGAAAATATAAATGGTCATAGTAACCTAACACATGGATGTGTTGGATCTGATATAAGTGTAGGCCTATGAGTCTATGTGAAATTCCTAGTGAGATGAAAAAAACTATGAACTAGATGTGATAGAGGAGTATGTAGAACTATGATATAGTGTGACATGAACACATATTTATATGAGAAAACATGAAATTGGTGTGAGATACTTACATAAATTTTAACATAGTGGAGTGAATAAGAGTGTGAAATAACTGTGAATGTGTCACAAGAAGGGATAGGAAATATGTACACTATGCAAGATTTTCACATGGATCATTGTTCCTTTAAAGAAGATAAATGGTCCCCATTATGTCTATGTGTAGGTTCAAGAACTATAATTGAAGTTACTAAGATTTATAACACTTATCTTGATCAACATACTTACCCACTTTAACCACTTAGAAACTTTTATGTGTATCATTGCCAGTGCATGTTTCTATCACTTCAATGATTTAATCCTTATATGTAGGGTGTAGGTGTTTTGGATCTAATTTAGAAGTATGTTTTGTCACCACTAGCTCAATAAATGGAGGAACATAAGGTCTAAGGAGCTCTATATTGAATAATAGTACATGCCCAAGTATGAAGGAAGATCAATAATGATGACGTTCTCACCAGATACATGTATAATGGTGTAAGGACCATAGAATAAAGGTTCAATATTCCATTATGTACATTTGAAGTGATCTGTATGAAGTTACAACCATAATTTGTTTCCAACTCATAATGCATGAGGTGTGTTATGTGCATCATGGTACTCCTTGTAATTTTATCTAGTGTGAGAGATAATCTACTTTACCTATTGATGAATAGATTCTATTCACCAAAAAAACTTCTAAGATTCATCCACTTCTCATTTTTGTGCATGTGTTTCAATGCCAGATGGTGTGAGGTAGGATATTTATGGAGGTGTCAAAGGCTAGAACCTAAGACATGTCAATAATGTATTATTCCCTATAGATCTATGCATGGATATATTTTAAGCATGTTAAATGTACAATAGATTGTCATCCTAGGTGAAATTATGTGTATGATTATACATTCGCATAAGATGAACACATGTTTAATTAAAAAAAATGTTTTTCCATTTGTGTATGGATTAAGGGTTGTCAATTGATACAATTACATACCCATCAAGTCCTATAATTCTTGACAAAATTGACTTAAAAATTATGAATATTTATCAAAGACATTAAATGTTGAGAGTCTAAAGTGAACCCAACCATGGTTTAAGAAGGCTTACACAATTCCAACTACATCAATGTCTTTCTTGAAAGCAACCATGATAGCCATCTTTGAAAACCTACCAACTATAATGAACATAACATAATATTTACATATTTTTGTAAGCATTCCAATTATGAAATCCATGTTGAAAGACACCCATGGTTTGGATGGAATTGATAGAGGTTTGTAAATTCATAGCTTCTTGTTTATGGGCTTGGAAATGCAACAAGGAATGTAAGACTCAATGTGGTGTTCCATGTTTTAATTCTTGTGAATCCAATAGAATTAAGACTACAATGTAATTAGATTATTTTTCATGTTAAAGTGTCTCAAGGTCTTGGTGGAGTGTGCCTCTTAGATGATTTTTAATGATGTGAGCCACCAGGAACATAAGGATGTATAAAATTGTGGACAAGATGTTCAAAATAATATAAATCCTAAATGTTTGTACATTATTTAAGGATGGTGTAAGATTTGATGAAGTCATGATCGAAAAATTATAGAGATACCTTATATATGAATTTATATCCAATCATATCCATCACTATGATGAGTGCGTGAACCAATGGATGGATAAGGTAATCTACTACCATCTTATCCTTCCTCTTTTTATTCTTGATCATGAGATAGAACTAATACATGTAGGTCATCCACTTCATTTATCCTATATTCTCCATTTTGTTTTTTGTATATAGAAATTGAAGTGAATTATGATCCTAACAAATAATTGTCTCATTTCCTATGATGTAGTGATTCTATTTATTGATTGCTTGAAAACTAGTACACAACTCTTTATAATAGGTAGAGTACCTTTGTGATGTGTTTTTGAATATATATAAGTGGTATGTGTCCATATTTACATGATGTATGAGTAGTATACTAAGTGAATATTCTAATAAATCAATGCGAATCTCAAAGTAAATTGAAATGGCAATCATTATGAGTACAACTACTACATAGGGCCATTGCATGAGTGCCTCAAAAGTGAATTATTTCTTATGAATCCAACATGGATTTTCATGTTTTATCTTGAATAATTACCAAGATATGTGTTATAAATAAGGGTCAAACCTATGGTATAAGTTTTTAATCCAAATAAAACTCAATTCTCTGAGATTACAGGTATTATGCCCATCTTGGATCACTTTAAATTTTTTTACATATACATCAAATCCTAATTAGTCAATGATGCATATTAGGTATTGGATCTATGAAGTTCTAAATGTAAGACTTGTGAATCTATCCTATTACTTATTTTGATGCAAGGTGTCTAAGATGCATGTAATGTGTTTCACATGCTCCTCTCAATTGATGTTGAATAGAAGGATGTCATCCAAGTAGAAAATGATGGAGGAGTTGAAGAAACTCTTGAGTGTATCATTCATCAAGTGTATGAATTTTTTTGACACATTGGTAATACTAAAAGACATAAACAACCATTCATACAATCCTTTCCATGTGTTTAATGATATCTTTCAGATGTCTTCAGGATAGACTAGAACTAATGGTAACCTAACTTCAAGTCTATCTTTATAAAGTATTTGCAACTTGGAATTGGTCCATAAGGTTGTAAATGTATGATAATGGATATTTATTATTCACCTTGTTTTTTGAGTGCATGATATTCTCTGCAAAGTCACTAGGACCTTTCCTTATTGAGTGTGAAGACTATTATACTCTATAATTGAGAAGAGCTAGACCTCATATTTACTTGATCAATAATCTTCTGTATGTCTCACTAAATTTCATCATTATCCCAAACTTATTTATGATAAAGAGGACTATTTTAAATAGAGTATGTAGGGTAAAAATCTATGTGATGATTTATTATGCAGTGTGTTAGAAGGCCTTTAGGCTCTGTGAAGACTTAGCTACAATGTTACTATTAAATTGTTGAGTTTGAAGTGTGTGTTAATTGTAGACATTAAAATATAAATCATATATCACCTCAGTCTTGTACACTTAGTAAATATAATCTTTGGTTATTCCACTCAATTATAAACTTTTCCAATTATCAAAAGGCCCACATCTAATATCTCTTTGTGATTATTGCTTATCTCTTAGTCTGACTAGTGTTATTATAATGATCAAGGCCTTTTATCATGCTCATAATGTTTTAAACTTACTTATCATTTATCTCTACAAGTTTTGGACATATACCATTTTTATAGCTTCTCAAATGCATGCATCCCAATCAAAATCTTACAACCATGTAAGTGTCATGTTCCTAATATAAGTGCCCAATGCCCTAAAGTCATAAAATTTGTAATTTTATCTTGTCCCTATGGTTTTCCTAAGTGTTTTAGTGTGAGATATTTATTAATATGATATGTATTTATTCATGATCAATCCTCATTCATAACTTACCTAGAGATTCATACCTCTCACAAGGCAAGACACCAAAATTTTTCAATCAAGAATTAAACTGATAAAAACATAATTATTATCTCTTATTTCTATACCAATCATATGGGTAATACATATACAGGTCTAAATTACTAAAGAAGCAACCCATTAGTCCTATTTTTTAAGTTATAATCTAGGTTATTGTTATACTTTATTTCCATATATTGCACTTGTGTGCACATACAATCCAACACATTAGGGAATAACCACATCAGTCTAAGGAACTCTTCAGATTAGTGGATATGTAGGTATCACCCATTAACAAATGGGTCTTTTGGGTTATCTCAAGTCTATGAGCCCACGAACCCATTTTTCAAAAGGTCACTATGAATATGAAGAGTTATAGTTTTGATGATTTTATAAGAGTGACAATCCATGATCTAGATCTAAGTACAATAGAGTGAAGCTGACAGAATACCCATAAGATCCCAAGTGGTCACATCCATATCCAAAAAGTATTTTATACTTGAGATTCACATCCAAGCTAGAGAAAAGCATTGGCATAACCACTAAGGTATACACAAGCATTCAAGGCTATAGAGGCCGAATTTCCAAAATATGATGATTGGTCTAGAATCTAGATCTAGAATATTTCCAATGTATTCCATATTATTTTTTCATGCACACAATAATCTAGATATGTACTCTTGTTTTAATTTATTTTAATACCAATCAATAGGTGTAATTGTTATTTTTATCACATCTTAGCATTGAAATTGACAATATTATTTATCTTAGTTTGAAATTAATTAGCATTTTATATACCTTTTTATTACCTTTGTGTTTCTTAATCTATATATTCTTAACCCTATCTACCCATTTTTAAATCAATTTATGTTTAAACATTTGTTCAACTTGACCTATGTTTCTTCATGTGAAAACCCTATTTGACCTAGGGTTTCCTATTTCTTTTCCTAATTTACAATTTTTTAATTGAAAATTTTCTTTAAAAAAAACTAAAATCATGTTAAATATATATACATCTCTTAGTTACTTTATTAGGTAGTACATATTGGAAGTTATTACTTATTATGTTTTATGCATGGTGAAATCAATTAAAATCAAAAGGAGTGACCAACTTGTTTAATATAAAAAGAGGGTTTCAAAAAAAAATTAGATATTAGGGTCTCCTTACAACTCCTATTTTAATTGTATCAAGCCTTTTCCCCCTCACCATAAGGAGGGTGATAGATACCATCCCTCTAACTAGGTCTAGGCTATCACCTTTTAAGGGGTAAGACAACCCATCCTATGGTTTCAAATGATGGAAATCAATATATCCTTCCTCAAACCCTTCACACATCTCATATAAATGGTGTGTTTATGTATATTCAATCCATAGTACCTAGGGTTTGTGATTGTGAAGCAATAAAATATTAAATAATCTTTATGAGAATGTTAGTTGAAAACTTGCAAGAGAATATTAGTTCAAATATCACATTATTAGAAAATCATATTATAGACCTACATAATTTAACACATCTAATGTTGATCATGTGTTTGTATCCTCATCTACCAATGTTCTGCCAAACAAGGTTTCCTATCCAAATGAAAAGCTACCAAAAATACATATAAAACAAGCAATGGTATATTGTACAAAGGGTAATACAAAATTGAGTGAAATTATGAGATAAATGATTTGAAACCAAGTGATTCAATTACCTCCTCTACATCCTATAAGGAGATCCAAATAGTATTGTGCATATCATAGAATGCATGGGCATCAAATAAATTATTTTTGAATTTAAATAAAAAAATAAAAAGTCTCAAAGATAGTGATGATACTATAATTGATACATCACTCAAGAAACCAACTCACATTATGAGTAACTCTCCTAAAACACATGTGTAAAAACAAAAAATATGGTTACCAAAAGTCAATTCAAAGCAAGATAAGGGTACAAAGAATAAATAAATAGATAAAATACCATTATCAACGGTTCCATAACTTCCAAATGATATAAAATTACCAAATAAACCAATGATATTCAAACCACAAGAATTGATGCAGGAGGATCACTACCACATTATGTAAATGATTAAAATTGTCATGTTTTGAGTCTATTACAAGCTATTTTATTAATGTAGGTTTGTAGGAGTCGGTAGTAGTTGATAGATCCTTGGTAGATTTTAATCAAGCTCATATAAGCCTTTTCCCACCCAAATCTCTTGTTTTAATTTTCAAATTTTCATGTTGAGTTTAGAGACCACAACCTTATTTTAAGAAAGCTAAATGTTTTTTTTTTTGTTAGGTTCCAATAAAGGGTTAAAAACACCCATATTGAGTCATTTTGGTGTGTAGTTGAGTTGGTTCTCCAAAGTACATGGGTAGTTTCCAAGTTACTTATAGGTTTTGAAGGCTTTAAATATATGTTTGGTTTTGTATAAGATATTAGAAAATCAATTATAAGATATATAGGGGTTAGATTTGAAGATTGAATATGTAAAACCCCAAAAAATATGAATATATAATTTTGTGTTTGATATAAAGTTTTTAAGTATACCTTACATTATGTGATTGTGTATGAAGTTGATGATCCAAATGGAATATGTTATAAATACATTGATAAAGAGAATGGTTTAACCTTCTAATAGTATTGGTAAATGATTTGTTAATTTTTAATGGTATAATCACTTAGAGGGGGGGGGGTGAATCAGTGATCCCAAATCATCCAAATTCAATTCTATCTTTACAAATACTTAATCAGCTACCAAAAGCATTAATGAAGCACACATATCATTAAAATCAATGAACAAAAGAGACAATGCAAGATCAATCACATAACACAAGACATACATGGGAAACCATCTTGGGAAATAAAACCCACTATAACTTACAATTGTACTATTGTCCTATAAACAAAAGATCTAATTTAGACTAGCTATAACTGATAAAGGAACTATAATCCCTATATAGCGAGATTTTAATCCCACAAGGTGTTACCAAAACTGTGTAGCTAAGTTACAACAATAACTAGACCTTTTATTAAGTTTTACCTTTCAAGGAGACTACAATCACCTTAGATGTTGATCTACCATAACAACACATATAAAACACTTCCACCTTTCAACTGATGTTAATAACACCTAATGATGAACCTTAGCTTATCTCACTTCACCTTCATTCACATTCAAACTACAAGAGCACTATTCTACCAATAAAAATATGAATAATAGGTCATAAAAATAGTCTTCAAAATAATATTATCTTCAACTCATCTTCAGGGCACTCTGGCCCTCCTTCTCTCCATAAAACACACATAAACTTCTCTCTAATTTTTATTTAGTCTCTCGCATATATGTCTAAAACCTAACAACTTTGGTTTTACTATTTATAGATTAATCTTGATCAACATCACCTTGGTTGGCCATTAGGCATGCCTGATGCCTTAAGACATCTCTCAAATGAAGATAAGGCTAAAAAAAATCTATATAGGATGTCCATAGCAGTTATGGGTCACCATTAAGTAGCTATACCTTTTATAAATGCACTTGTAGCTCTTATAGGTTTCATGGAGACCTATTCAACCATTAGGCTCACCCTCAAGCAAAACAATAACTTAGGAACACTTTAAAATACATGGGTCCACTCCTTATGTCCCCTAGGGCTTCCTCAAATTATTATGGTCAACTTAGCTTGCCTTTACGTATGCTCAAACAA
The DNA here is from genome assembly GCA_037957365.1 of Torreya grandis. Classification (NCBI taxonomy): domain Eukaryota; kingdom Viridiplantae; phylum Streptophyta; class Pinopsida; order Cupressales; family Taxaceae; genus Torreya; species Torreya grandis. The sequence continues at coordinate 2,277,916 of JARHVA010002383.1, read as the reverse complement.
CTCAAAATTAGACCTTATGTATACATTCACCATGGATGAACACACAATCAACTTCTTAACCATTGTTCATACTCAAGATAGATTGAACATACTTCCAAAATATGTATAGAGCATCCTCATTGAGTCATAACACTCCTTAATAGATAAGTCATTATGATACATCGAAACATCATCAATACAAGCTCAAATATACTTCTCAGGTCACTTACAAAACAAACATGAATACATAGTCAACTTCTAGGCTCATTGTCTTTGTCTATACTCACTTCCAGGTCTACAAATCTATATAACTAGATGTGCTTTAAAGTCCTCTACCACTTTGATCACTACTACATGAGAAAAATTATCTTCTATTGAAAGATATGGTTGAAATATAGATTTCTATTTTTTCTTGTGTAAAATTCAAATATTTGAATAGCACTTGTCATAGTTAAACTTTGAACACTAAACACAAATCTCATGAACTCTTAGCTCAAGATCAATATCACACCATTAATCTTGTCTAAGATTTAATAAATATACCACCAAAACCAAACATTAAACTTATATTACTTTTACCTCATCTCATGCCATCTCAAAAAGTTGTCTTAATGCACTCCATTGATTTCTATGGATCAATAAAGTCATTAGCAATCAACACTCACTGTCTGATCAAATGTATGAATGCCTACTCATCATTGGATCAATATCCTATACTTTAGATCAAATGTTAAACATCATGCACCTATCCTCATATTATTTCCTCATGAATCCTGGGAGCAATGTACACAGTCATTCTTACTCGAGATTTAACACTTTCAAAAATGACTAAGTATGGAGACCCTTTAAATATACACGAGTAGCCATTTTTGCACTTCAATAACTTCTGCACTTTGACATAGGATCTCAAATTTGGACCAAATGATATCCTTAAATAGCATAATCCAACCATGTTACCCACTTTTATTATAAATCTCACATGCGTGAGATATAATTCCATTAGCATACCATCTCATAAACTTTTATCACAGAGCCAACCATGTCAAAATCTATCTGGGGCCAACTTTGATCATCCACAACTTTTGTCTTGATTCAGCGCATGAACTCAAATTTAGTATATATGATCTATGCTCAAAAATAAATAAACCCATATGATCAAATTTTATTGACACCTTTACATGTGAAAAATATAACATAATTAAAGTGTTCATTTGGCTCTTTCTGCCACATTGTAAAATTGGCTAAGTATTGGAAAACACAGTCAATCTGCATGGGAGCCCAACTTTTCAAAATCATATCTTCTAATTCACTACATCACATGATCTAGAAATTAGCACAAATAAATTAGGTTAAAAACTCAATAAACCCATATGATCACATTCACCTGAAACATCCACATGTGTGATATATTCTATTATCAAACTAATTACTTGGCTCTGTCTACCACATTGAAAATTTGTCTAAGTATGGGAAAACATAGTCAATATTCTTAAGAGTCCAAATTTACAAAATCATATCTTCTAGCACGCTACATCACATGATCTAGAAATTAGTGAAAATAAACTAGGTTAAAAACTCAACAAACACATATGATCACATTCACCTGAAACATCCACACATGTGAGATATTATATCATCAAACTTCTTACTCATCTCTTTCTGCCATATTGCAAATTTGTCTAAGTATGGGAAAATAATGAATTCTGACCGAGAAGCTAAATTTGTTCCCTCATATCTTTGACCATGATTCAATGCACAACTTGAGATTTGTCACATAACAACTAGGGACTACTTTGATCATAACCATATGACTATCTCCCCTTAACTTATTCTCACATGGCAATGGTGATGTCATCAAACTACCTACTCAACATTTTTTCCATTGAACCCAAAGTGTCTAGATGAGAACTATGACTAACCAAAAGAAATTCACTTGTGCACATAAGCTTTGAAAGTAAGGATCATATCTTATAGGACCCCTTACACATGTTTAAACATCTATACTCATCATTGATTCCCTCAAGCTATGTAAATACTAAATATCAACCAACATACATAAAGAACACTAGAATAAGCACATTGTACACTATGTCATTATCACATAGAAGCATATTGCACACTTTTTCATTATCATATTGACTATCAAGGAACTTCATCCACTCACCAGGGAACCTTCATGAAACCACTATGACATCATCAGACAACTCTTTAACAATCTCCCCCTTTGTAATTAATGTCAACACTTATCAATAAAGCAATATATAGCTCACATTCTCTCTCTTCAAAGCACTCCTATAATAAGAAATTTCTCCCCATCAAGGACTTTATCCCCTATAAGAACTTTCTCCCCCTTTGACACAATGAAAAAATGGGAACCAATTGATCCTAAAGACCCAAAAAGACTAAAAAAATAGGAAAGGACCATCTTAGGAAGATGATACAAACTCCCCCTTACCTTGAGCCATCTTTTCTTATCTTGAAAAACTTCCACTTACTCTAATCCAACACACTCTTCAATCAAGCACTGCAACCAATGAAGCAATAACACACAAAAGATCTAAAATCTGATATGTTACCAAGAAACATTTGATAGGGACTCCCCCTAATAATTTTGAGCAATTCCACCTTATAAGCATCTTCATATCTCCACAAACCATGAAGAACCACCAGGCAAGCTTACTAGCTTTCTATCTCTAGACACTTTCATGACCATCAAATTTTCATCTAAACTAGACAAAAATAGGAAACATGTATTGAACCAACCTAAAAACATACCTTTAGATAATCGTACCTTGCTCTTTTAGACAAACTGAACAACAAGCATTCTTCTTCAAACTAGGTCTATTTAACCTCCTTGTAGCCTTACCTAAAACTTATAGAGCCCAAAATTTTGAGTAAACACATCTTCAAGACCTGAAACTTCATATCTAGGTCAATCTCATATGCCCCCTCAAGTACACTAAATTTAATCAGCAAACTAATCCTCTACATAATACTTCCTTCACAAACCAATTAGCTAATTAACCCTCTATATTGATAAAACATTGAATAACTTGAGAACCATAAACCTTCAATTATTTATGAAGCTTGATTTGACCACCCATTTAGCCCATTCAATAAATAAAGAATAATGAGAACTCAACTCATAAGGCAAACCACTTTTCTAGTATAGCCCAAAACCTTAGAATCTCAAAACAAGTTAGGTCAATAAACCTTCTTCTAGTCAATGCACACCTTTGAAACTACTTGCACACCTATAGACACCCATCAAACACTTCTATAACAATAATTGAGATTCCACACCTTTGAGGACCCATACATCCTATAACCCATTTTAGGCCTGCTTTCCCTTAAACCAAAATTAGAGAAAACTAAGAGCAATAAAAAAATACTCAATTGGCACATACATATCTTTATACATTAAAAAACATCTAGAGCACACCACAAAGAAATGTATAGACCTTTCTGAGCACCAAAATACTTCTTTTCATTTGCATCAATCTCATTGAGTCACTTGGAACCAGTGAATCTAACTCTGTACTACAGCTCCTTCACAAACTTCTAGAGTAAGTCTTATGAACATGTTGTTCCTCCTTAACCAAAGACCTTATATTGATTCATATAGAAATAAATGAAATCCAAGCTCTGTCTTACATATTCAAAACTAGCTTTTGAGAATGGTTTGTCCATAATATCTAAAAGCTACTCTTTTATAGGCTCATTTTCCAAATTGACACGTTTATTAATCATTTATTCTCTTAAGAAATAATATCTAATAGGAATGTGTTTAGTTTTTGAGTGCATAAATGGATTCTTTGAAATACTAATAGATAGAGACACTAAGGCTTGATTAGCCAAGACACCAAACATTCTCCCATGAAGAGGACCCCACCACTAGTACCCCTCCTATCATCCACACATCCTACACAATCAACATTAGTATATGAATTTAAAGAGAATTCTTTACTCTCAGAATACCATAAACCATAGTCTATGGTGCCTTTGAGATATCTCGAGATCATTTTGACTACTTTCAAGTGAGATTCTCTAGGATCCTCTTGAAAGATTCCTACAATACCTACTACTTGCATGATGTCAGGTCTAGATGTAATATAATATAAATGACTTCTAATCATGTATCTATATAAAGTTTGATCAAATTTTGGTGAGTCATCCAGTTTACTTAACTTGCATCCTATGATCATTGGAGTACCCATTAGCTTACACTCCATCATGTCAAACATCCTTAGCATATCATGTATGTATTTAGCTTAAGAAATGATAATTCTTACATCAATTTGATTAATCTATAATCCTAATAATTAAAAAAGTTCTCCCAACATTGACATTTCAAACTCACTCTTCATAGTATCTACAAAATCTCTACTCATTTTATCATTATCAGATGTAAAAACTATGTCATCAACATATACAACAACTATAAACTAATTATTTCCTTTTAACTTAATGTCTAAATTACTATCAACTACCCCGCTTTTAAAACCTTGACTCAAAAAATACTTATCTAGCTTGTCATACTAAGCTCTAGGAGCTTGTTTAAGACCATATAGAGCCTTTTTCAATTTACACACAAAATCTTGATTACTTGACATGAAGTATCCTTTATGTAACTAAATGTAGACTTATTCTTCTAAGTTTCCATTCAATAATACATATTTCACATCCATTTGATATACCTTAAAACCTTTAAAACATGCATAAGCCAAAAAGAGTCTAATTGCTTTCATCCATACCACAAGAGCAAAAGTTTCATCAAAATATATTCCTTCAACTTGAGCATATCCTTTACATACTAGTCTAGCCTTATTTATTGTGACTTCTCCTTTCTCATTCATCTTGTTTTGGAAAACCAATTTGATACCTATCACATTTTTATCTTTTGGTCTAGGAACTAAGTCCCATGTTTCATTCCTTTCTATTTGATTAATTTCTTCATCCATTACATCATTCCAACTTTCATCTTTGCTAGCTTTCATAAAAGTTTTGGGTTTAGTCATGGATAATAGAGTTAAGTATTATTGATTCTAATTGATCAATATTCTCCTTCTAGTTTACAACCTTGCACCAATATTTCTAATAATCTAAGAGATTAGATGATCTTTCTAAATTATTCTAGATGGATCTTTAATATCTTATCTTTCTTCATCTTCTTCATTTTCATCATCTATTTGAACAAATAACTTATCATTATTTGCAACAACATTCTAAGTTGAGTCATTTACCTACAATTTTGGCTTCTTGACTTTGCTTGTCTCATCTACTCTTACATTTAAACTTTCAACAATCTTGTGAAGTCTCTTGTTGAAGCATCTATAGGAAGTACTAATAGAAGAATATCCTAAGAAGATGCCCTCATCAGATCTTGAATCAAATTTTCTAAGATTATCTTCATCTCTTTTGATGAAGCACCTACTTCCAAACACTCTGATGTGTTTAACAGTAGTTTATTTATTCTTACATAACTCATAAGGTGTCTTATTACCATTTACTTTGATTTGACATTTGTTTAGGATATACACAGAAGTTTTGGCTACCTTTTCCCAATAGCCATCTCATATCCTTGCATATTGAAGCATGGTTATTACCATCTCAACCATAGTCATATTCTTCTTTTACACCACACCATTATGTTGTGGTGTTCTAGTAGCAAAGTATTGTCTTCTCATCTCATGTTCATCATAGAAATCATCAAACTTATGAGACCAAAACTCACCTCCTTTGTTTGATCTGACACACTTGATCTTTTAACCTTTATTATTTTCCACAATATCTTTAAATGCCACAAATTTTACAGAAGCTTATGATTTTTCTTTAAGAAAGAATATCCAAGACATCCTAGTAAAATAATCAATGAGAAGCATGAAGTAACTATTACCTTGAATATTATGAGTTCTCATAGGTCCATATAGATTAGTGTGGATCAACTCCAATGGATTTGTAGTGGATAATTTTTTTTTCTCATATCTCCTCTTGGTTTGTTTTCCATGAAGACAATCCTTGAAAAGAGAATGAGGAATCTTAGAAATCTTGGGCATATGCCTTACCAACCCCTTTGAACTAATATTTAATATGTTATTAAAATTTATATGGCCAAGCCTTCTATCCCAAATCCAGCTTTCTTCCAAATGACTCATGAAGCATTGTTCCTTATGGGAATCATGGAATACATACATGTTATCTATTTTATGAACCTTTGCAATGAATCTATCATATTTTGCCTTTCTTACTTCACATACATCATCATGAAAGGTTACAACATTTCCTCATTTACACATTTGACTTACACTTAAAATATTATGTTTCAAACCTTCTACATATAAGATTTTCTCTATATTCATATGATCATTATCCAAGCTTATAGTACCTTTGTCGACTATGTTAGAAGACTTATTATCACTAAATCTAACTACACCTAGGCTGGCTTTATTTAGATAGCTAAACTTGCTCTTGTCTCCTGTCATATGATTTGAGCATCCACTGTCATATGAACCATCTCTTGTTCTCAATGTTTTGAGTGTGTAAAGATACTTTAACAAATAATGACTCTTTTTTTGTGATCTACTTGGATTTTTCTTTTTTATTCTTTATAATTGGTCTCCTTACACCATTTTATAGTATCAATGACTTGTATATCCTTCTTCTAAAAGTCTCTATTATAGTTCTTTTCAATGTGACCTTGTTGGTTACAGTTGTAACATATGAGATCCCTTTTGATCTCTAGATGGAGAGAGCACAATCTTTATATATATGACTGAATTGATTGCAAGAGAAGTAATAACCATTGAAAACTATGTTCATTGTTGATTATCTTTTCTCTTGATAATTACCTCTCAATGGATTTTCATTATTAATCCTTTTGATGGAGAAAAAATCCTTTTTGTCCTTGGATAAGATCACATCTGAGTAAGTCAAGACCTTATTTTCACATTGTTCCATCCTTTGATTGAGACCTATATTCACCATGACCTACAAATTCTTGATAGTTGATCTTAGATTTTTCACAACTTTATTAACTTTTTATAAAGTGAAAACTAGATTGTATTGAAGCCAATCCATAACCTTTTTGTTAACCATTGTATCTTTGATCACCTTCAAGTTGTTAAGCCTTTACCAAAGGACTTGGATCTGAAACAAATTTTTAGTGGTTCAATCACTAAGGGGAGGGGTAAATTAGTGAGCGCAAGTAATCCAACTTCAATTTTCATATTTACAAATACTTAATCAATTACCATAAGCATTAATGAATCATACATATCATTAAAAGCAATGAGCAAGAGAGACAATGCAAGATCAATCACATAACAAAATACATACATGGGAAACCCTCTTAGGGAATAAAACCTACTAGAACCTGAAATTGGATTATTATCCTATAAACATAAGATCTAATTTACACCAATTATAACTAATCAAAGAACTACAATCCCTATTTAGTGAGACTCCAATCCCATAAGGTGCTACCACACCTATCTAGCTGAGCTGTAACAACAACTAGACCTTTTAGTAAGTTTTCCCTTACAAGGAGGCTATAACTACCTTAGATGTTGAGGTGTCACCATAACACCTATAAAACACTTAAACCATTGAATTGATGTCAACAACACTTGATGATTTAACTTATCTTATCTATCTTCACCTTCATTAAAAATCAAACTACAAGAACATTATTCTTCCAATAGAATTATGACAAATAGGTCATATAAATAGTATTCAAAGTAATGTTATCTTCAAATCATTCTTAGGGCACTCTACACCTACTTCACTCCATAAAACCCATACAATATTCTCTCTAATTGCTCTTTAGTCTCTCACATACATGTCTAGAACACAACAATTTTGGTTCAACTATTTATAGAGCAATCTTGATCAACATCACCTTATTCAAATATTAGGCATTTCTTCACCCTTAAGGGATCTCTCACATGAATATAAGGATAAAAAAAATATACATAGGTCAGCCATAGCATCTATGGGTCACCCTTAAGTAACTACACCTTTTAATAAACAAATTTTAGCTCTTACAAGTCTCATTAAGACCTATTCACCCATTAGGCTCACCCTCAAGAAAAATAATAACTCATGACCACTTTAAAATACATGGGTCCACTCCTTATGTCCCCTAGGACATCCTCAAATGATCAAGGTCAACTTATCTTGCATTTACATATGCTCAAACAACTGAAACATAGACCTTATGCATATAGTCACCATGGATGAACACATAGTTAACTTCTTAAGCATTGTTCATACTCAAGATAGATTGATCATACTTCTAAAATACATACAAAGCATCCTCATGGAGTCTAAAAAACTCCCCAATAGATAATTCATCATGAGATATTGAAACAACATCAATAAGAGCTCAAATATCTTTCTCAGGTCACTTATAGAATAAACATGAATACATAGTCAACTTATAGGGTCAATATCTTTGTCTGTACTCACTTACAAATCTTCAAATATATATATATCCATATGTGCTTTGGAGTCCTCTACCACTTTTATCTGTAATAGATGATCAAATTCATATTTTATCAAAATATATCATTAAAATATAGATCTTTGACTTTTCTTGTGTAAAATTCAAATATTTGAATAACAACAGTCATAGTTAAACTTTGAACACTATGCTTAAATCTCATGTATTCTAAGCTTAGGGTCAATCTCACACCATTGATCTTGTCTAAGCTTTAATGTATATACCACCAAAGCCAAACATTAAACTTATATTACTTTGACCTCATCTTGTGCTGTCTCAAAAAGTTGGCTTAATACACTCTTCCAATTTATATAGATCAACAAAGTCAGTAGCGATCAATTCTCACCGTCTGATCAAATGTATGAATGCTTTCTTGATGTTAGATTAAGATCCTATAATTTATCTTAGATGTTAAACATCATGCACATATCCTTATCTCACTGCCTCCTAACTCCTTGGATCAATGCACACCATATATCTTGCTCAAGATTTAACACTTTAAAAAATGACTACGTATGGAGACCCTTTCAATATACATGAATATCCATTTTTTCACCTCAATGAATTCTTTTACACTTCAACATAGGATCTTGAATTTGGACCAGATGATATCCTTACATAGGATAATCCAACCATATAACCCAATTCTCCTAAAAAACTCATGAATACAAGATATAATGCTATTAACATGCCTTATCATAAATTTCTATCATAGAGCCAACCATGTCCAAATCTACTTGAGAGGCCAAATTTGATCATCCATAACTTTTACCATGCTTTAACTCATGAACTCAAATTTAGCACAAATTATCTATGCTCAAAACTAAACAAACCCATATGATGAAATTTTATTGACACCTTTCCACATGCAAAATAAAACACCATCAAAGTGATCATTTGGCTCTTTCTACCACACTATAAAATTGTCTATGGGAAAGCACATTTAATCTACCTAAGAACCTAACTTTGTAAAAGCATATCTTCCAATGTGCTACATTGCATGATCTAGAAATTAGTGAAAAATTATTAGGTCAAAAAATCAATGAATCCATTTGATCACATTCACCTAAAATATCCACACATGCAAGATATTCTATCATCAAATTGATTACTTGACTCTTTCTACCACATTACAATTTGGCTAAGTATGGGAAAACACAGTCAATTTGCTTGGGAGCCCAAATTTGCAAAATCATATCTTTTGATGTGCTACATCATATGATCTAGACATTATAAAAATTAAACAAGTCAAAAAATCATCAAACCCATATGATCACATTCACTTGAAACATCCACATGTGTGATATATTCTATCATCAAATTGCTTACTTGAATCTTTCTACCACATTGTAAATGACTAAGAAGCCAAATTTTCACCCTCATATCTTTGACAAAACTTTGACACATGACATGAGATCTAGCACATAATAACTAGGGACTATTATGAACACAATAATATGACCATCTCCCCTTGACTCCTTCCCATGTGGTAATGGTGATGTCATCAAACTACCTACTCAAGTTTTTTACCACTAGACCCAAAGTGTCTAGATGAGAACTATTATCAACCAAATGAATTCTAATTTTGCACATATTATTTCAAAGCAAGGATCATATCTTATAAGATCCCTTGCACATGTTTAAACCTCCATACTCATCCTTGATCCTTTCAAGCTATTTCAATATTGAAGATCAACCAACCATACATAAATCACACTAAAACAAGCACATTGCACACTTTGTCATTATCAGATAGAATCATATTGCATAATTTTTAATTGTCATAAATACTATCAAGGAACTTCATCTCCTCACCAAGGAACCTCCATGACACCACTATGACATTGTCATGACAACTCTCCAATAGATCCAAATGGAATATGTGATAACTACATTGATAAAGAGATTGGTTTAACCTTCTGATAGTATTGGTAAGTGATTTTTTATCTATATTCAAGACATTCTTGGAATTGTATAAATTTACCTTTTCATATATATGAATGAGCGATTGGTTGCACAAATAGTTAGACCTTGTTTCCTACATGGAATTATTTGCATGAACTTTGTGTTTATGAAGAATAAGGATTATATGAAACACTAATATAATTTTAAAATGGTGTTGTTGAGTGTATTCAAGTCTTTTATAAGCTTGAAATATATCTTGAATATGTAATTTTTATAATAAGTATATGAACCCTACTTATTTTGAGTGAGATTGTGTCTAACCCATAGTTCTTCAAGATCTTGAATCCAAATTTGGTGTAGAGATATCAAGAATGTTGTATGTTGATAGATTAGGTAATGGTGAGATTGAATAGATTTTATTAAAAATTAAAATGTACTTTGTAACCCCATGAAGATAAAAAACCATTAAAAAATATTGGCAAACCCTATTCTGGTGATAGTGTATGCACAAAATGACTAAGAACTTGTTTGAAAATGTGAGTAGAGTCATTAGGGTGATGTTTTATTTATTTGGTAAGGAGTGCATGGTCAAAATAGACATAGATAGGGTTTCATAGGTCTTTGAAACCATTCTATAATCTCTTAAAACAAAAATTATCCTTCTCTGTACCTATAGACTGTATCAACCCTATTCCTAGGGTATTGAAAGAAAAATGTTTGTAACAAGTGAATCCACTAGTAGAATTTAATAAAATTTGGTCATTATCTTGGTTTCAATTTACATTAATAAGTTTTTAAGTTTTTTGACTAGAAGGTTACTTGTCCATACTTATATGACTAACTGTAAGTAGAAGGGACCAACTGAGACCTAAGAGGACTTAATAGGGGAAAATATTAGGTTAAAAAGGTGGGATATAATAAGATTTTGGTATTGCAATTTCATGTGGAGATATAACTTGAATAAGGGTGTTATACTTTATTATTGGTTTCTTATAAAGTAGTTATACTAGTTTGTACTACAAGGAAAACCACAAAAAAGGCTATAAAGGTTATGATAAAAGAGTGTAGAGTTATTAAATAATATTTTAGTGATAAGGTAAGGCTTGGGTTAAAATTGAGAAAGTGAGATAGGATTTAGGAAACTATCAGAGTTGTTGATAGAATCTGGATAACGCGAGTGCAATGGAGATGTGATCACACAAGATGAACAAGTGCACACCACAAGATGCTAAAGCAATTTGAAAATAAGAAGATAAATTACACAAGACAAAAATAGAGAAAACCAAAATCTGATTAACATGAAATGGCCAAAATGAAGAATACATATAAGAGAGCTAGAAAGTAACTCCCCCACAAATGGTGGTCAAAGCACCCCAAGAATAGACTCCTCCACAAAAGGTGGTCAAAGCACCCCAAGAATAGACTCCTCCAAAAAAGGTGGTGACAAGGTGCTAAGAATAGAGAAGTAACTCCCATACTCAGAATAGCCGGTCAAAGGAGTCTCTTATGACATTCTTATGACACCTTATGACACAAATATGACACACAATCTCCACATAATCTAGCCTATCCCACGAATGTAGGAAAAATCCATGTATGCATTAATATATAATATTCCCTAATTAATAAATAGGGAAAAATAAAAACCTACACTAATACCCCCCTCCCCCCCCCATAAGCGCAACTTAGGTGGGCAGTGTGGAAATAAAAAATGGGTCCCAGCAACTAGGCCTGATGAGGTACCCATGTACAAATGCAATCTCCCATAAGATAGAGAAAAGGAGAAAACCCATAAGAAAAGCCTCCCCCCCAAAAGAGAGACATAAAAGAAAAGAAGAGGCTAGAAGGCCCCCCCTAAAGATGATGTTGCTATAGATGTAAACCACACCCCAAGAAGAGCTCGTAGATGAATGAACTTGCTCTTGGTGAAAGGTTTGGTGAAGATGTCTGCAACCTACTCTGAAGACTGGAAAAATATTAAGTCAATGATTTGACTATGAATAAGATCTTAAATGAAATGCATGTGAATCTTTATTTGCTTGGTCCCCTGGTGCTGAACTAGATTCCTATAAATTTGAATGGTACTCTAGTTGTCACAATAAATGATGGTGGGTTCCCTGATGGAAATGCAAAACTCAAAAAAAATCCCTTGAAGCCAAATAGCCTTAGTAGCTGCATTAACAGATCCTCTGTACTCTGCCTCTGTAGATGATATAGAAATAACATTCTGCTTCTTGCTAGACCAACTGATAAGACCTAAACCTAGAGAGAAACTATAACCAGAAGTGAACTTGCGAGTCTATGAATCACCAACCCAATCTAAATATGTATATCCAACCAAGTCAACCTCTATGCCAAATCTATAATGAATCCCATATCTATGTGAACCCTGTATGTAATGCAAGATCCTCTTAGCTACTTTCCAATTCAGCTCATGGGGTTCCTGCATGAATCTGGAGACAAGTCCCACTGAATATGATATGTCGGGCCTGGTGTGAGTCAAGTAGATGAGGCTACCAACAAGTTGGTGATACCGAGTGGTATCAACCAATGGTGAAGAACAATCAGCCTCAAGCTTAACTCCTGATAGAAAGGGAGTTGGAGATGGCTTGTAATCAGCCATGTGAAATCGAGCCAATAAGTTGAGAGCATACTTAGGCTGTGCAAGAGAAATCACTGTATCTGACTGTGAGATCTTGATGCTAAGGAATTAGTGCAATGAACCCAAGTCTGTCATGTCAAATCTATCCTGAAGAGATGCTTTCACCACTGTAATAGCTGATGAAGAACTCCCAGTGATCAAAAGGTCATCAAAATATAAAACCAAAATCAAGAGCGAATCATCCTGCCATAAGAAGTAGACATTGGGATCAGAATGGCACCTAGTGAAACCCCCTGTGAGAAGGAAGGAATCCATCTTGGCATACCAAGCCTGAGGGGCCTGTTTGAGGCCATAGATATATTTCCTAAGTCTGGATACTAAGGAAGAATCCTGAACAAATCCTGGCAGTTGCTCCATGTAGATCTCCTCATCTAGGTCTCTATGAAGAAAGGCACTCTTCACATACATCTGATGCACATTCCAACCATGTGCTATGGAAATAGCCAAGGTGAGTTGGATAGAAGTCATCTTTGCAATGGGTGCAAAGGTCTCTGAGTAGTCAATGCCTGCCACCTATGAAAAACCTTTGGTGACCAATCACACCTTATATTTATCAACCAACCCATCTACTGCAAACTTGGTCTAATATATCCACCTACATTGAACCATCTTTCTTCCCTTAGGAAGTGAAGTCAAATCCCAAGTGTGATTTGTGATTAAGGAAGAATATTCTTACTTCATAGCACTATCCCACTCAGGTACCCCCGATGCCTCTCGAAAAGTCTATAGATTTGAAACTGTAGCAAAGAAGGCATGTGGATCTCTCTAAAAATCCCCCTAGTACATCTGTCATCTGTAGGATCTCTTGCCCAAGTGCCAGCACTCTCAAGTGTTTGTCTGGCCCAAAATGGCCCAAAAGTGGGTGAGTCAAGTGCTAACTCCTCATCCTCTAATTGACTAGAGGTGGATGACACTGCATCACTATCCTCGCTATCTGAACTTGAAGAAAAAGATGTCTATGGCTCAAGAACCTATTGTGGCTGATCTAAATCTGACGAAGAATCATCATGAAGAAGTAGATCTGATGAGGGAGAATAAGTGTCAAGTGTTAAGTCTCTAGAACTCTCCTAAAAATAGACACTTCTCTCAATGAACAACTCATGAGTGACATGATCTAGAAGTTAATATCCCTTAATACCATCCAGATATCCTATAAAGATGTAAGGCTTGGACTAACGTTCCATAGCTTTGCATTTCTTCTTCAGAATGCAGGCCATGGCTGGGGATCTAAAAAATCTAAGGTGCTCAACATCAGGTTTCATTTTATGCCAAGCTTCAAAGGGTGTTATCCCTTTCAAAGCTTTGTGAGGAACCCTGTTTTGAATGTAGCAAGCATAATTGATGGCTTAGGCCCAGTACTGTGGTGCTAAGGATTTGAAGTGAATCATATAGCTACCCATCTCTTTTAAGAACCTATTTTTGCATTCTGCAACCCCATTCTGTGAAGGACTGCAAGTGACTGTGTACTATAAATCAATCCCCTCTATGGTGCAAAATTGTTCAAACCTGATGCTGACATACTCCCCTCCATTATCAGTTCGAAGAACCTTGATGGATTTCTCACTCTATTTCTCAACAAGAGCCTTGAAGTCTAGAAAATTTTCAAACACTTCAGACTTTTGTTTGAGAAAATATATCCAAGTTTACCTAGAGAAATCGTCAATAAAAGTGAGGATGTACTTGGCCCTTGTGAAATATGGTTTGGGAAAGGGTCCTGATACATCACTGTGGACTAACTCTAAAGGTTGTGAAGCCCTCCAATCTTTGCCTTTATCAAATTTTGCTTTGGGATGCTTCCTAAGGGAGCACCCCTCACAAAGTCCTTTTGAGAATTGGACTCGAGGCAAGCCAATGACCATGTCATATTTGCAAAGTTGCTCAAGATAGCGGTAGTTAAGGTGGCTAGATCGCTCATGCCACAATTTGCTAACTCCATCTAAATGAGTCAGCAATCCTATCAGAGAAGAATCTGATGCAAAATGTGAGGTGGTGTATAACCTAGCTTGGTGTTTTGCCCTACCCACTGCCACTATAGTATCACTATGCAACTCCTTGATAGACACTGAATCTGGTGAAAACTCAACTCTCATGCCCTGACCAATATAAGTGATTTGGTACACTGATAGGAGATTAGTTGAAAGAGAAGGAACACTTAGAACATTATTAAATGTTCCTCCTTCCATTTCAACTGACCCTCTCCCTGTAATGGAAACTGATGTGTCATCACCCAAACTAATTAAAGTCATGCTACAAGGCTCTAAAGATGAAAACTCAACTAGTGAAGAGCCCATTTGGTGAGAAGCACTTGAGTCTATGACCCATGAAGATGTAGAATCTACAGTTGCTACAAGGACTTTGCCCTTTTCTTTTTCCTTACCCTTGCCTTTTGCCTTAGTAGAATCTTGGGTAGATGAATTCTGCTTGATAGACTCAGGAACAACTATGTTCTTCTCTAGAAAATGAGTTAGATGATCTATTTGTTTCTTCATGCACTTGTGTTCATCGTGCCCTATATTTTTACAATAGGCACACTTAGCCTACTCCTTCTTTGGTTTAGCATTGGAGGATGAAGACTCAGTGTTGTTTTTGGTAGGATTATTGTTTTCTTTCTTCTTCTCTTGGTCCTTGTTCTTTTTCTTCTTCTCCTTTGTTGAAGTCTTATCTTTACCATTTCTAGCTATCAAAGCTTGGGGTTGAGTAGACTTCATTGTGCCCATCTGAATTAGCTTATCTTGCTTCCTAGTCAAGTCGGCAATGAATGAATCCAAAGAAGGCATTTTCCATGTAGTGCCAAGGGCACTTTTTGTGGCATGGAAAATGGAGACAAAGACTGAATAGCTTCGACCTAACTTTTTGAAAATAGAAAGAATGATTTGATCATCTTTCTTCTCTATCCCACATTCTTTCAATTACAATCTAAGGGCCTTAAACTTAGTGAAGAAGTCCTGTAGGGTGTCAAAGTTACTGCGACTTAGACTTATGAGTTCATTTTCGAGCTCATGACCTCTCATCTCATCAAGCTTCCCAAACAAATTTTCTAAGGTGTCCCATATGTCATTAGGATTTTGGGAGGATTCTAAGTGGAAGAGAATTTTTGGAGACATAGACAAGCTCAGTAACCCAAAGGCTTCATCACTACGGTTGTACCACTTAACCTTTTCAACATCTATGTTGGGTTTTACTTTTGTACCCATGGTGATTCTATACAACCTTTTGCTTCTAAGAATGATTGACATTTTGACTTTCTATTCATGATAGTTGAAGGGTGTTAGGGGTTTAAGTTGAAAAGAATCCATTTTTAGCTGAATTTAGGTGAAGTTTAGTTGATTGCAAGTTGTGAATTTATTCCGAAAGGAGAATGAAAGCAAGTTGTGAAAAGTAATCACACCCCAAAAAAATGTTGAGCCCCCCCTAAATATGCAATTACATGCTCAAAAGATGTCAGACTCAGCTGAAAATGCGTCTTAGAGCAATCAGTGCAAGACTTAAGCAAACAGGATGTTAGACTCAGCCAAAAATGCATCTTGGGAGACCCAAATTTTTGGCACTTTATAAACTAGTGCATTTTTGACAAATAAAAAGTCTACACTGTGGAGAATTGAATTAAAAGTACTTTTGCAAAAAATGGCACCCAAAACCGAGCTACCGTTTGCAAGATTTTAAAGTTACAATTTTCACGTAAACTAGTGTTTTTGCAAAAAAAAGCACTAAAACATTAAAAAAATGCCTGTTATGGGGAGAGAAAGTGGCCTTCCAACCACTCGTTGAATTCAGCATGGAATGAAGAATCCAAATGAGGTTTGTGTGAGGGGGAATTGGCCTCCTACCAACCCGGGCCTCACCCTTCATCTTCGTAGGTCAAAGATACAAGTTTTAATTAAAAATCATAAAATACAAAACTATCTAAAATCCTTAATATTCAGTCAAATTGACTGATTTTTGTTTTATCAAGTCAATTTTAACTAAGATTATTGAAGCATAGACAGAATTGAAGGAATGACAAGTGTCCTAGGGTGCCACATGGGATGCCAAGTAGGAAGGGGCATCCAAAAGCAAACGGTCCAAAATTTTGACTCAGAAAAGACACAAATTTAAATGCAGACCTGTAGAATCCATACGGCTTGATGTGTGGCAGAACTGGAGCTCAAAAAATAGACGCAAAAGCTAGACCAAACAACAAGCAAAAATATGTGGCATCCAAACAAGGAGGGCGCAAATCTGAAATTTTTTTTTTGCAAAAAACAACAAAAAAAAGATAGCAGACCTGCCGTACGGCCTAAGGTGCCTACCTGGAAGGATGTAGCTGCTGAAAGTTGGTGTGGATAGTTGAAGGAGGCATTGTAGAAGTTGGTGAACTTGCAGATAGAAAACCAGTCTAAAAAAGGACGTCGTATGGCCTGCTGAAGGCACCTTGCTGCTACTTGGTGTGCAAAGTTGACTGCTGACTAGAAGGTATGGTTGAACTAGATGAGTGCTGCTCCTCCCTCTGCACTGAGTGCTCAACAATGGTGCCCAAACTAATTGTTGAAACAACAAAGACACCCAACTGCAAGGATCTCCAAGAAAACTAACCATAAAATATTTTGAAAGCTTTTTTTAATATTTTAGACCAAATCTAGAATAAAAATAAATGGAACTCCACTCCTCTTGATTTCAAAATAAGATAAAAGCATAAACACACACAAGATTACCGGGAAAGCTCTGATACCATATCGGAGTTGTTGCCAGAATCTGGATAACGTGAGTGCAATGGAGACGTGATCACACAAGATGAACAAGTGCACACCACAAGATGCTAAAGCAATTTGAAAATAAGAAGATAAATTACACAAGACAAAAATGGAGAAAACCAAAATATGATTAACATGAAATGGCCAAAATGAAGAATACATATAGGAGAGCTAGAAAGTAACTCCTTCACAAATGGTGGTCAAAGCACCCCAAGAATAGACTCCTCCACAAAAGGTGGTCAAACCACCCCAAGAATAGACTCCTCCAAAAAAAGGTGGTGACAAGGTGCTAAGAATAGAGAAGTAACTCCCATACCCAGAATAGCCAGTCAAAGGAGTCACTTATGACATTCTTCTGACACCTTATGACACAAATATGACACACAATCTCCACATAAGCTAGCCTATCCCACGAATGTAGGAAAACTCCATGTATGCACTAATATATAATATTCCCTAATTAATAAATATGGAAAAATAAAAACCTACACTAATAGAAACCTATAGAAGGCATAAATATATGTTAAAGAAGTAGAAAATGGGAATGGATAGTTTGAGATTTTAACAGAACTAGCAAGGAATGAATCATCAAGAGATGGCAAATAGTAGAGATTGTCATGAAATACTAAATTGTATGCATGACTTAATAATTGTAAGTACTCAAATATTAAGGATAAGAAGAGTATGTGAATGAATCTTTGCATTAAGAATGTCAAACATGTGAGCTCCCTTTGTTTGTCAATACTGAATAATAAGAGGGTTAGGATTTCAAATGATTATGATAGTGTTGATATTATTCCTAATATCAATATGGTAGATGAACAATTGATTGAGCTTAATTTTGATCCACTCAATACCTTACCACATGATATATTCATACCTACATGACCGATACTTATCGATTAGATTCATCTTTATATAATACAAACCCAAACACAACTAAATGCAAGGTAAACCATATAGCGCAGGATGTTTATAAGGTATTAACATTTAAGGGTCCCATAGATATAAATAATGGCATACCGAAATGGTCACAACCATAGCATGACACCATTAATTATTCTTATACATTTACTCAAAATGGTATATTTCATGATCAAGAACAACCTAAGAGGCAACATTTATCCTATAATCATGATTGCATCGATGTTTATGATCCTAATAATACATAATATTGGTATGATCCTAATGATACTGATTATGCATCATATTATTATGGCACATATGATATAGGGCCTTCATATAGGTATATCCTTCATGATATCCTTGGGTTCTAGTGGCACTTTTCCTTGTCCATGGCACCAATAAAAAATGCTAAAAAAATAAAAAATCCAAAAGTATTTTCAGCATTTACATGTTCTATTGGATCCTTGGCATATATATTGTTAGTTACATCTTAGAATAAGGAATACCATTTATTTATATATACACATGTTTAACACATATTTTGAGTGTGATAAATGCATACACAAGCACATGATTTATGCACTTTTAGAAGTTAGGCCTCCTCTCTACTCATGTCACATGGACATTGGGGGCATCCTTTTCTTTGATCATGATATATCCTTCTATGATAACTTTTAATTATAATTATTGAGCTTATGTACTTAAATATGTCTTTATCCATGATTATATTTTTCACATTGTACTTGGTATGCAATGTACTTAACTTCTTTTTTTCTAACACATATATCCAAGGACTAGTCTATTATATTTATGTTGGTTGTTTATGCTTTCCTTTATGTACTTCCTTGAGTGTCATGTCTTTCTTTATTGATAATTTGAATATGAGCCATTATTTGCATCCCACATTCCTTTATTTTCATCTTTGACATTTTAATATGTCATTTCTTAATATATATACATTTGAATATGTCATTATTTCTTTTTGAGACATTTGACTAAGTCATGTCCCTTTGATTATGTGTCATTTGAACATGCCCCTTGTTTGAGGTTTCCTTGGACCATTGCCTATTTATTTGATTTTGAGTGCTCTTATGTGTTTTCTTGATTTCTTAGGCATATTGTATTGTTACTATCTAGACATTGCCATGATCTATATCATGCATGGTAGGCTTTGATGTGATCACATTCCATGTGGTTCAATGATATATCTACCTAAACATTTTACTTCTATATGAAAAATAGTTCATTAACATATTATACAATTATATTATCCTTTTGAGATAAGGTAACTAACATTTGATACTTCCCCTCACCTAAAAATGGGTGGGCACATATAAGTTGGGGCATGCCATAGAGGCCTGGCTTCCACATTCTTCACAAACTCAGATTATAATAGGGGCATGTTTTGGAAACATTTTATCCACATTTATCACATTAATATATATAGATTGGGTGCATGTTATGGAAACATATTCTCCAAACTTAAACCACTTTTTAGTTTCACATTTTAATGGGGTCATGTTGTCAAAACATGTTCTCTACACTTACACATTTTTTAAATTGGACAAATTTCATGATTATATAATTCAAATTCACACTTGTGAGAGAATTATATATATTGGTACCAATTTATACCTAGGTTTCAGTATGATACATATTAATGTGCATATGATATGTAAATAAAACCTTAAGTTTTAAAATTAAAATCAAAATTTAGATTTCAAATACTTATACGAACTGTAACTCCCTAGGTTTGATTGTTATAGATTATTATTTAACCAATCTAATATAATAGTTAGTCCACATTTTTGGAAGGTTGAGGTGTTAAAATCACACAATATTTCCAATTTTATAAGTTGGACTTGATTAAATCATTTATCTTCACCATATGTATAGTTTGAGTTGATTTGGATCACTCACACTCAACAGGTTATATTATGATTGGGTTTCACTATTGAGTTAATCTCAACTGTTGGGTGGAAAATCACCTTTTATCCAAGGTTCGGGGAAATTTTTTCCTCCAATGTGTGTGTGTGTGTGTGTGTGTGTGTGTGTGTGTGTGTGTGTGTGTGTGTGTGTGTGTGTGTCCTAATCTCAACTCTAATGCTTCATAATGAAGCATGTTTTTTATATCAAATTTCCAAAAGGTAAGGCAGGCATTGCTACATAGGTGTACTCCTAAACCTTGTTCTTTATATTACAATCATTTCAAAGCTTTCAATTTCATATTATATACACTTATTATATACTATAACATTCCCTTGATTGTGTGTGTGTGTGTGTGTGTGTGTGTGTGTGTGTGTGTCCTAATCTCAACTCTAATGGTTCATAATGAAGCATGCTTTTTAAATCAAATTTTCAAAAGGTAAGGTAGGCATTGATACATAGGTGTACTCCTAAACCTTGTTATTTATATTCCAATCATTTCAAATCTTTCAATTTCATATTATATACACTGATTATATATTGTAACATGCCCTTGGTTGTGTGTGTGTGTGTGTGTGTGTGTGTGTGTGTGTCCTAATCTCAACTCTAATGGTTCATAATGAAGCATGTTTTTTAAATCAAATTTCTAAAAGGTAAGGTAGACATTGATACATAGGTGTAGTCCTAAACCTTGTTCTTTATATTCCAATAATTTCAAATCTTTCAATTCCATATTATATACACTGATTATATATTGTAACATGCCCTTGGTTGTAGGTCAGTCACCAAAAAATACACAAGTTGGGATTATACAAAGGTAAGGTGTGTTATACAAACCTAGGTATGCATTTATTTACCTTTAAACTAGAAATTTAATTACTATATTAAGTGGATGGTGGAAACATAGACAAATAAAATATAAATATATAACACCTCAGTCTAGTACACATTGTAAATATAACACTTAGATGTTCATATCATCTCTAAACCTTTCCCATTTCCAAAAGGCTTACATATGTTATCTCTTTGTGCTTATTTATTTTCTCTTATTCAAACTAGTTTTATTCTAACAACTCAAGGCTTTTATCATGCTTAGAATGCTTTAAACTTATTTGTTATCTATCTCTAAAATATTTAGACCAATAATTATTTTATAAATTCCTAGATGTTTGCATCCCATTTAGATGCATATGTCAATGCAAGTGTCAATTGCCCTCAAGTAATCAAATTTTCAATTGTAACATGTCCTTATGATCAGCCTATGTGATTTGGTTTGATATATTTCCCAAAAAGATTGTTATATATACATGATCAATCATCATTCATAACTCACCTTAAAAATTCATACCTCTCATAAGGAAACTTAATAAAAGCATTCAATCAATCATTCAAGTGATAAAATATTATTTATTATATCATATTTATATATAAATCATAGGAAATACATATCTACATGTTTGAAGTATTGAAGGAGAAACCCATGAGTCATATTTTCCAAGTTACAAGCTAGGTCACTATGTTCTTTCTTTCTACATATTCCACCCTTCTACACACACAAGCCAACACATTAGGATATTACTTCATCAGTCTAAGGTTCTCTTTGGAGTAGTGTCTATGTTGACATCACCCATTGACATAGGGGTATTTAGTGTTATCTCAATACCATAAGCCCATACCCATTTTTCCTGAAGTCACTATGAAGATGAAAGGCTAATATTTTGATGATTTTACAAGAATGAAATTTCATGATCCAGATATGAATACACCAAAGTGAATGTGATATAAAACTTATAATATCCTAAGTGGCCACATCCAAATAAAATATTTATTATATATTAGACACATGCATTAGATTTAGACAAAAGTGTTGACATAACCATTTGAGGTCAATGCAAGTGTCTGAGGCCACAAAGGCCAAATTTATAAAATATAAAAACTAATATATAAATAGATCTAGCTTATTTCAATATTGTTCCATATCATATCCATGTGCACATAGTAATCTAGTAAAATATTATTGTTTTCCATTTATCACAATATCAATAAATAGGTGTACTTACTATTTTGAGCATATATCATCATTAAAATTTAGAATATTACTTATCTATGTTTGAAATTAATTTTCTTATTTTAGATAATTTTTATCAACCTTTATTTAATTATTTATATATTCTTAACTCTATATACCCATTTTTAAATTAATTTATGTTTAAACATTAACAAATATTGATTTTTTCATGATCAGTTGTATCAGGATGAAGCATGAGCAATATGAACTTTTGTGCATGCATTATGAGTTTACAACATTGCTTGGACAATCCCTAGGTGATGTTGGTTATGGGTGTTGATTCAAAGAGGTTGTAGAAGATATTCATCACATGAACAATCCAACATTGTGGCTTGGTTTGATATGTAGCTTCATAATCATATAAATATGGCCTTACCAATAAGATGTCGTATACTTCCAATGGTGTGAAGTCACAAGTGGCATTTTTTTCCATCAAATAGATTTTTTACTTAAAAGTGGATTTTCACTAAACTTTTATATCCTTCCCCTATTGGTGCCACCCCAAAGAGTATGGCTTGGTATGTGCATCAATGGTAAGAGTAAGGTTTTTTACTATGGCTTGCATATTAATGTTCTTTTGATTTGCATTGTCAATGATTATATAAAGATGCTAACCCTTCATCCAAAACTTTGTGTGAAAGATACATTCATGCTCCTCATAGCCATCAACCTTAGTTTTTTTGGTGCTTGGATATGTGGAATTTGTATTAGTGTTGTATATCATCATGAGACCTAATGTAGACTATGCAACCAAAGATTTTTGGATATGACATTCATGGTCATCATAGTTGTGTGAGTAATTTTGATTGCACCACTTGTCATAGGACTCATTATTTCCTTTATCTAAAGTAAAATGCATAGGATCCTTTTATTTTATTTCAATCTTATGAACCTACTCACCTTTTCAAGAAGTGTTTTTCTTTTGCATAGAAGTTTATGATGTGGATTTGTGAATGGGATATCTCTTATACATTGTGTTGGATTAAGATGTGAGGTGTTACTTCACCTTTTCCTTGGATTTAATCTTGTATCATTAAAAAATGCTTCCCCAAAAGTTTTATAACCAAATAATTCTATATTCTCATCAATATAAGGTGATATTTCATTGGTGTAATTTGGTACCTTATGTTTTATAGTCAAGTTCTCTAGTAGGTGTGCATACTAGTCATGAAATATGCTAATTTAGTCTTCTACCTACTACTACTTACATTGGAACAATTTTCAGAACTTGATGTGTTCATATTTAAAGTAGAGAAGTGGGTAGTATTCATCATTTAACACATCACCAAAGTTCTTCCAAGACTAAGTTGGAGCAATATGTTTTTCACAAAGTTATCCTACCATTGGACCATGAAATGGACATATTCAAAATGGTGAAAGTGATATTCTTAGCATGTATGAAACAATTGACTAATAAGTATACCCTGAGTTTTATAATTTAGGCATCCAATGTTGTGGTGTTAAATTTTTCTTCGAATAAAGGAAGGCTAAGAGTTACTTTCACTTTGAAGGGTTTTTTTTATTGAAACTATTATTGATGGAATAGTGGAGGTGTGTTGGATGATATTGGGTTGAACTACATCATCAACTCAAGAATGGGCCAAAACACTTGGTGTGTTATGCCTCTATTGCATTGGCAATAAGCCTTTGAACTTTTCGGGCTACCTTAGTTTTATTTGGGACTCAACTATATTACAATTTCATTCCTCTAGGTGTTTTTCAATAGAGTTAAATAATAGTAATTATCTCTCTTATTTATCTCACATGTTTACAAGAATATAAATTAATATCTATGCTCTCATACCAATAATATGTAGTGTGGTGGCCTATGTCCAAGAGAAAATAGGATAACCATATATTATAGAAACATGTATGGTTATGCCAAATGAATATGTGTATAAATACTTAGACAAATAAAAAATAGCACATTAAAGTATGGTACAAGTCTTGTAATTACATAAATATAACTTATACTCAAAACAAATGAATACGGAAAGGTAAAATATGTTATAGTGCATGTATTGATAGAGTATAACATAGAGAATGTTATCTATCATAATGACTATGTATGGAATTGACCTTTGGTTAAAATAATATATTAAATATATTTATACATGAAATAGAAAAGAGTAGTAATAACTAATATTAGGTATAAAGAAGACAGGTAAGAGATGGTTCATCTTCCTTGTTAGGTGATGATTGAGCTTCAGTGTATATGGTGGATAACTATCCATCTAGATAACTAATAAATTCCAGGTTGAAGAGCACCAATTGAAAAGATATGTGTTTATATCATGATGACACATGGATGTGTTACAAATAATATAAGTGTAGGTACGTGAGTTTATGAATAATTTATAGTGAGGTTCATGGGATTATTATCTAGGTGTTCATATAAAGGATTATGTGGGATTTGAATATAGTGCAATATTTGCATGTATGTCTATGATAAAATTTGAAACTAGTGTGAATTAATGAGATAAATATTAGTGCAGAGGAGTGCACATAATTATGTATCAACTATGAGTGTGTTGCATGAAGGAAGAAGAGAGATGCACATTAGCTTGGATCTATACACAAATCATACTTTGACACTTAGGAAACATGTTTTCGTGACATTTTAACAATATCAATATGTGTTTGTGTGTGGCTAATGGATCATATTATGATATGATATTGTTAATATGGATAAACCTTATGCATATTACTTAGAAATATAAAAAAATAATAATCTTGTTGAAGATTTAAATTTAGTTTGAGCTTGGCATATATTGACATGGATCATAAAGGTGGTGAAGTTTGATATAACATAAACTAAATTCAAAAGTCCTTATGAAATAATTTGATATTGCTAAGACCAAGGTGGCATCAAATTTTGTATGAAGATATAAATTAAAGTTTTAATGATTGATTTCAATTTGAATGTGGAAACACATTTAAATAACCATACATTATAAATTTTTCATACCAATTGAACAAAAACCTATGCATGTATTGATTGTTTCGAGAGGTTTTAAAATTCTTAGATAAGTTATTGAATAATCCCATAAGATCATTTTTTCATTTTTATTAATTTTCATTTTGTCCACTAAGACATCAAAGCCCTCATATTTTTGGTCATTTTTTTGGGTATTAAATCAGTATGATGATGGTGATATTAACATGGATAAGAAGTCTATAGTGAAACAAAACATAGTTGTAGGCTTGAAGACCAATGTAAACCTTCTACCTATGGTTTTTAATATTTATGTTGTTGCAATGTGATTAGACTTTTTATTACTATAGAGGATTTTTCAGTGGCTTGAGATAAATTTTGGGAGTTAAGGAGTGACATTGAAAAACCTGGGATTATGTTTGGCATCAGAATTAAGTATAGTTATTTTAATGAATCTTATTTGTGTGTTTTATTTGATTGTGAATGTTTTCAAAATAATTTAATTAATGTTTGATTATTTTTATGCCACCATTATCCTCCCTAAAAACACAATGCCACTAGATGGCCTATATATTTAATGGTATTTCCCTATGTATGGTTTTATATAGGAATAATATTTACTTATCTATTTTTTGTAATTTTGATTCTGAACACTTGAACCAAGATCTAGTCTTGTTATTAATGTATACTTGGTTATAAACATTAGGGACTATTTTTTTTCTTTGATTTAAAGGTTTATAATATCATTAAGTTTTATCCATGTGGTCTACTCTAATTTGATATCTTCTTTGTACAATAAGGGAATCAACTTACCATGGATTTAGTTTTGTCAATAGTATACAAACGATCAAAGTGTTGTGTTTTTCATTATTTGTTTGATATATTTTGAGTCTAGATTTTATGGTAGATTTAAGTATTTTTTAACCATATTAAGATGCATGTTTTCCATTTTATATTCATTTTGAAGATGAAATAGACCCTCAAGTGTCTAATATGATGGCAAAAAACATTTATAGTTATGTAACTACCAGCCCTATGTACATATGTGCCATTTAGTAACAAATCCATGCTTTTCCAAATCCATGAAAATGTTCAAGGTCAACTCTTACCCATGAGCCATTACGCATTTAGAATTACTTATAATTTTAATTTTTCCCCAACCTTGAGCTTTAAATTTTTTTGGATTTATTTTATTAATTTTTAAACATTCCAAAATTTTGTTTTAAAAGTGTCTAATTCCTTGGTTTTTAAGAAGAATTCAAATTTGTTGCCAATTTTGAGAGTTAAAAAAATGAATTTACATATCTTTTTTGAAAATTCTAATTTTTTTAATAAAAAAGTAGATAATTTTTTTTAGCATTCCCATGTTTCTTGTAATGTGGAATGAAAATTCCAAGATTTAGATTTCATTCATTGTTTAAAATAGTTTTGAATATTGTTGTATGGGTTGCCACTTTCCTTAAATTATGAAATTTTTGCATATGATACATATGAAACTTTTTGTTTATTTAAAAATATTAATCTCCCAATAATTGTTTGTGAATGTGAAAGGTTACTCCAATAATAAATAGGATGTAGGAATTTAAATAGACTTAACTATGAGAATGTAATGTATGAATCTCAATAGTTTATTTAATAGTGAGAAGTATATATTATGTTAGATGATGAAGGTCCCATATTTTCTCAAAAACACTCATGTGTCTTTCTGCTTTAATAATTCATTTTTAAATATGGATGGGTAATAACATGGTATTTTGTTCAATAAGCTTAGATATTCCAAACTTGATTGGGAATAAAGGAATAAACTAAAATTAGGGTTAACACTATCTATATGTTTTCTTTAAGGTGTGTATTGATGATTACATTCCTATCTTAAGGTAATTTTTTTTGAAGAACAAATAAAATGGACTTCCTATATTGTTAACACTATATCTTTTTAGTAATAAAAACAACTTGGTGGAGAATCCACATCATTTTTTCCCCTTGATTTTATTTATTTATTGTTATTATAACATAAGATGAAAACATTTTTTTAATTCATTTTTATTCTAAAATCACATGTAATCTATTATGTAATTATAAATAATTTTAAAGGGGAGATTTCATAAAATGGTTGGTTCATTATTTTCAACTTGGTTTTCATAGTATCATATAAATACTTATTTGTGTACAAGCAGAGTTAGTGTGTGCCCAATATGAAGCTATTAATAATTCCAATGGTATGAACTTGCACTTTAAAAAATTAACTAATGTGTAGAAGTTATTCCTTTAGCACTTTCTAGTGATATTGGTTTCAATGATGAAACGAATAAAATATACCTACAACTATAATTCAAATCACAGGCCCTTGTAATTTTTTAAGTCTGAGTTAAACTCATGCCTTTATAATTTGGTTTCCATTTTTATTTTTAATCTTTAACTAAATCCAAGTCTCAACAATATGGTTGTGTAGACACCTAAATCTAGCCAATGATAACCTCCAACTAGGCTTTTGGCTAATTTCTACCTAAAACACACAATTTGGCCTAAAAACACTAAAAAATGATAAATAATGTGAAAATGACATATTCAAGTGAAAATTTTGGCTAGGGTATCCCTAAATGGGGAAATGCAATTTATGGGCCAACTAACTTTGGTCAAATCATTCTGAGTCAAAATGCCAATTTTGCACCTAGGTGCTCTAGATTGCTCTTTTAAATCAAATCTCTTACACAAGATGTATGCCTTTGTTATTTTTTGTGAGTAACATCCTAAATGGGAATATGGTTCCAATTCATTTGAAATTAACTTCCAATTCAAATCCAATAAAATTTTGGACCAATAACAAGGTCATTCTGATCAATTTGAGTAATCTATGCACAAAGTGCTTAATCATGCAAGCTTTAAATAAATTAGGCCCTAATTAATAATTCCATGGAAACTTGTTAAATAATTTGTTTTGGAAATGAATATTTAATATCTACAGCATCAGGTGACTTCATGTCTTGAGAAGATATCCCTAGGCCATAAATGCCATAAATATCAAGATTCATGCCCTCCATGCCTCATCAATGCCTCATCAAAGCCCTCCATGCCTCTTAATTGCTCCTATATCCCAAATATTGATGAGTCTATTTATCAATTTTAATTGAATAATTGTATTAATCCTTAGCCACACATCTTAATCTTGAGATGGATGGTTCAGGTTGATTCTAGACATTCTCAAAAATCTATAAATAGGAGGCCTCACCACATGAATTTTAACACATGACTACACAAAGTTATAATGCAAAATTGATTACAAAGCTTCAAGCAACTACTGTTATCATGCCAAATTGATTCCAATCCAATCCAAGCCACAAGCTAAAGGTGCCAAGGGGAGATGGAGGTAGTCAAGTTTCCATTAATGAGGACTTCATGAGCCCAAACTGAGCAAGCCACTACAACAAGCATTTTAGAACATCCAAGGAAGGTAAAAAAAGGTTTATTTTTAAGTTTAGTTGTGTGTTTTATTCATTTTTGTTAACTAATCTATCTTTAGTGTCTAGTCCTAGAGATGTTATGCTATTTAGTGTTTTTCTTTCATTTTGTTTTCATTTTGAAACTAACATGATACTAACCATCCTCTCTTGAGTCAAATTCCTAGATCACATAATGACACGCCCAGAAAAATTAACATGATCAAGTATTTTGTTTGTATCATTTGTTGATTAGGACATGCATCTCCCCATCAATAGGAACAATATAATAAACAACCACATTGAAGCCAAAAACATGTATCATGCCATTTCATTTCCATGCCATTGCCATTGTTACATATCCATTTTCCATTATCACAGATCTTGCCATTCACCCCATCACTTGGGGGTAACCCTCTTACCATTTTATCTAATCTATAAATACCATCATTATCTATAGTAATACCATGCCATATTATCATTCCATTACTATCTATACCAAATCCTATTTTTAGTCATCCTACCCAATCATGTTTTGATCTTGGTTCATTTGGTTCTTCTTGCACCTTTTTTTGAGAGGATTCTGATCAAGTTTCAAAAATAAATAAAGTTCATGTTTAAATTATAGTCTATGAAAGTAGTGTGATAGTTGATCTATCAATATATCTTTCATCCTATCCATGCTTATTTATGTGAGCTTGATTATAACTGCTTATGGACAAATCAATGTCTCACCAATCTTGCTACTAATTATAACTACCTATGGACAAATTAGTATCATATACCTATGTCATTGTATCTTAGTTATATCTACTTATGGGAAAACTAGGGGAAACACTTGTTTATCATGCATTGTTGCATCACCTTACCATTATTTTTTTCATTTGACTGGCCATTTTCTAGATTTGAGAACTTGTTAGGACATAGTTGGTTTTTCCCCACCTTTTGTGTGGATAGAATTACTATGACTTGAGGTCATTTTAGGACTATGTGGGTCATTCTCAATTCATTTTGAGGTCACCTCAGTCCCCCTTTCCATATGATCTCACCATTTTTCAAGAAACCTAAGCCAAAAACTCTCATCATTTTGTGATCAGTATCTTGTCATTCTCTAATGAGTTAAGATACCTCAAAAATCTAAAAAATATTCATAACATTTCAAAAAATCCAAAAATATTTGTCCTATCTAGGCCTAGTTAGTTATCCTCGATCCACCTTACTGGGACATTGCCATTGTTAGGATGCTTTATTTTTCTTTTGTTTTCAAGCTTTCTATTTGTTTATTTATTTTAGGTTGTTTGTTTGTTTATTCACTTGCTTGTTTGTTTGCTTTCAACAATATTGCCTCGCGTTAGTCTATACGTGTTTATTGGGTGATACCTTAAGCACATTATTCTTGAGTCTATCCATATTCATACATCAACATTGTCATCATGGTTTTTATCATTGGTGTATTATTTTTGAGTGTTTATTGGATCAGGAGTCAATCCTTATGCATTTTTTGACCAAGTCTTCATGGTGTTCTATCATGATGCCTACCATTATATGCTATAGCAAAAATTAGCTTCAAGAAGGTCTATAATAAATGGAGCTATATAAGTTTCTCCTTGGCACCTTGGAAAATCCTCCCACCCACCTTGATCAATATAACTTATTTGACCATTCTAGTTATATCATTGCTAGTCAATATGAACATCTCCTCATTGGTAGGTACAATTGAATAATTTCTAATGATTAATATTATTCCTCTATCCATCTCTTTCATCACTTTGTACCCACTCATCTTTGATCCATATTCTAGGTTATATCCTTGAGTTATGCTTGCTAATCATCCCTAACTAGGGCACCATCAGTTTTAGCCAATCTAGTTCTACTTAATGATTATAACCACCTATGGGAAAATAATTATTTTGAATTTTATTCTTGATTATAACTGCCTTTGGGAAAATAAGCATCCTTTTTAAATTAATGCATGCAATCATTTTCTTATTTAGATTAATCTCAACCATGGATTAATTCTACCTTTCTTCTTATTTCTTTTCGAGGGATGACCCATCAACAAATGTGATGTCCACTCCCTCAAGGGGGAATCATCATAGGCTTCCCAAAACCATTTGGAGCTTTTTTCTTCAGTCATCATCTTCTTTTTGGCATACATGTCATTTCTCATTCTTTGAGAAGGCATTGCTTTGATTATGATTTACAACATCTTCCCAAATAGGGGCAAACTATAGACACCTAAATCTGGGTATCGATAACCTCTAACTAGGCTTTTGGCTAATTTCCTCCTAAAATGCACAATTTGGCCTAAAAACACTGAAACATGATAAATGATGTAAAACTGACATATTCAAGTGCTGATTTTGGCTAGTGTATCCCTAAATATGGTAATATAATTTATGGGCTAGCTAAATTTGGTCAGATCATTTCGAGTCAAAATGCCAATTTTACACTTAGTTGCTTTGGATTGCTCTTTCCTATCAAATATATTGCAAAAGATGTATGCCTTTGTTAGTTTTTATCAGTAACATCCTAAATGGGAATATAATTCTAACACATCTGACATTAACTTCCAATTCTAATCTAATCAAATTTTAGACCAATAACATAACATTCTGATCAATTTGAGTAATATGTGCACAAAGTGCTTAATCATGCTTAAGAGCTTATTAAACCAAATTAGGACCTAATTAATAATTCCATGGAAACTTGTTGAATAATTTATGTTGGAAATGAATATTAAATATCTGCATCATCAGGTGACTTCATTTCTTGGGAAGACATCCCTAGGCCATAAATGCCACAATTATCAAAATTCATGCCCTCCATGCCTCATCAAAGCCTTCCATGCCTCTTAATTGCTCCTATATCCCAAATATTTATGAGCCTATTTATCAATTTTAATTACATAATTGGATTAATCATTAGCCACACATCTCAATCCTAAGATGGATGGTTTAGGTTGATTCTAGACATACTCAAAAAATCTATAAATAAGAGGCCCCAATGCATGAATTTTAACACATGATTATGCAAAGTTATAATGTATAATTGATTACAAATCTTTAAGCAACTAGTGTTACCATGCCAAATTAATTCCAAACAAGCCAATCCATAAGCCAAAGGTGCCAAGGAGAGATAGAGGTAGCCAAGCTTCCATTGATGAGGACTTCATGAGCACAAATCGAGAAAGCTACTATAACAAGAATTTTGGAGCATCTAAGGAAGGTAAAAGAAGGTTTATTTTGCATTTTAGTTGTGTGTTTTATTCATTTTTATTAACTAAGATCTCCCTAGTGTCTAGGCCTAGAGATGTTATGCTAGTTAGTGTGTTTCTTTCATTTTGTTCTCATTTTGAAACTAACATGATACTAACCATCCTCTCTTGAGTCAAATTCCGGGATAATAGGTTTAACCCAGTCTTATAAAAACATGGGGTGGGTTGTGTTTATTTTAATATGTAGGTCCATGGAATTTTTATTTTTATGATTCATAAAACAACATCAACTAGCTCATGATTTTTATTCTATCATGATGGCCTTTATTTTTATGGAAAATGAGTTGATGGTAAGTTATTAAAGACATAACAAGAGAAAAGATGTTGCTTCAAGAAGAAACAATCCATAATGGATGATGGATGCCATTACATATTTCTTTAAATATTACATTTAATTTAGAAAATAATTATAAGTTTTTTTAGAGAGCTAATGGAATAGCCAATCAATTTATACTTGTGTGGAGATTTTTCAAAACATTACCCAATGGTATTATGCATTGTGATTCAGATTTAATGGGATATTATAGAAAATTTTAGGGGTTCATTGTTAAAATTATCCCTACCCTAAACATAAATTTGAAAAATTAAATTAAGTTCAAATTTGATATGGAATATTTTAGTGCCCAATGTGAAAAAACTCTTGATTGGTTGCATGAGGCAATCAATTAGGTAATATTTATCCCCTTAAACACAAATGGGATAAACTAATGTAAATTTAGACTCTATATTGGGCACTAAATCTCTCAATTAGTTGAATGTAGCACATAATTAGGGCATAGTGAGCCCTCTAAACATAATTACAACAACATAATGTAAAATTGAAATTGATATTACCCTTTTAAGTATTATATGTAGCCAATCACTCTATTATTTGCATGGGTTAGTCAATTATTTCATATTGATCCCCTTAAAATTGAAAATGATAATCGAATGAAAATTTAGACATGATATGATCTATGTGAGTGCCTCATGAAAGCCATCACTTGATTGTTTACATGGGGTGCTAAAATAGGGTATATTGATCATCATAATCATAAATGTAGATTATTATTTTCATGGGTTAGTCAATTATTCATATTGATCCCATTAAAATTTAAAATGATAATCGAATGCAAATTTAGACATCAAATGATCTATTTGAGTGCCTTATGAAAGCCATCACTTGATTGTTTACATGGGGTTCTAAAATAGGGTATATTGATCATCATAATCACAAATGTGGATTTAATATGTAATCAAATATTTATTAGATACAATGGGAACTCAAATAGTATGTATGAGGCTCCCTAAACAAAAAATTAACTACCAAAATTAAATTGAAATTGAATATGCCCTATTTTAATTCTATATGTAATGAATGATGGTATTGAATGGGGAACTAAAATAAGGCATTATGATCTCCCTAAACATAAATATGATATCCTAAGGTAAATTTCATCTTGATATACCCTACTTGAGTGCTCTTTAAAACTAATCACTTGATTGGTTTTATGGTGAAATCAAATAGGACATGTCAACCCCCATTAACACAAATGTGATAACCTAATTTATATTTAGAATCAATTTTCCCTATTTTATATCCATATGGAATATATTTATATATTGGTTACATGGGACACTCAATTAGGTAGCATAAAGACCCCCAATCAAAAATGAAAAAATCAATATAAATTTAGACTTGATATTCCATATTTGAGTGCCCCATGCCACAAATCACTCAATTTATTTCATAGGACATTAAAATAAGACATATTAATCCATCTACAAAAATATGATAACCTAATGTAAATTTAGATCAATATACCTTATTTTAATTCCATGTGTAACCAATCACTTGATCGGTTGCATGGGGCACTAAATTAAGTCATATTTATCCCCTTAAATGCACATGTAAAAATGTAATTTGGACACAATATTCACTATATGAGTGGGTCATACAACCAATCACTTGATTAGTTTGATGGGGTAATAAAATAATACATATCAAGCCACCTAAACACAAGTGTCATAACCTAATGTATATTTGGACTCAATATTCCCTATTTGAGTTCCCATGCAATGAATTTATTGATCATTTGCATGGGGCACTCAAAAAGGACATAATGATCCCCTAAACAAAATTTCAATAACCTAATATAAATTTGAACTTGAATTGACCTATTTGAGTGCCCAGTGAAACAAATAGCTATATTTGTTGTATGGTCCACTCACATAGGACTTATCCAGCCCCCTAAATAAAATGAGATAACCTAATGAAATATCAAACTTAATATGGATTATTTGTGTGCCCCATGTAATCAATATCTCTATTACTTATATAGGGCACTCAATTAGAACATTTAAAGCCTCATAAACAAAAAATGTGACATATTAATGTAAATTCAAACTTGATATACCCTAATTGAGTGTCTAATGCCACTAATCACTTGATTCATTATGTGAGGCACCCCAATAGGGATTAATGATCCCCTAAACACAAATGAAAAACTTAAGTGTAAATTTAACCTCAATATTACCTATTTCAGTGCTCTATGTAACATTTTTTTGATTGGTTGCATTGGGTGCTCAAACACAACATATTGACCCCCCTAAACACTCATGTGATAACTTATTGTAAATCTTGACTTAATATGACCTATTTGAGTGCCATGTGTAACAAATATCTTGATTGTTTGCATGGGGATCTTAAATAAGACATATAAAGATCCCTAAACACAAATGTAATAACCTAATTTAATTTAGACTCAATTTTCCATATTTGAGTGTTACGTGGAAAAAACACTTTATTTTTTGCATGGGGCACTCAATCAAGGCATCTAGATCCCCATAAACAAAAATGTGATAAATTAATGTAAATTTACTCTCTATATACTTTGTTTGATTTCCCTAAGTAATTAATCTCTTGATTTTTTGCATGGGGAACTTTATTAGGGTATATTAATCCCCCTTTACACACATGTGATAACCTAATGTTATTTAGGACTAGAAATGCGTTATTTGAGTACCATGTACAAATAATCACTTGAATACTTACATGAGGCACTCAACTAGAACATATTTAACCCCCTAACCACAATTTTGACAACCTAATGTAAATTTAGAATCTGATCCTTTTGAGTGCCTCAGGCAAAAATTCACTTGATTACTTACATGAGGCACTCGATTATATAATAGTGAGCTCCATAAACATAAATGTGACAACTTAATGTAAATTTACACTTTATATGCTATATTTTAATGCCCTATAAAACTACTCAATTAATTAATTAGGACATGTCGAGGAACCTAAACACAAAGGTGACAACCTAATGTAAATTAAAACTAAATATAACATTTTTGAATTCCCTATGAAAGAAATAGCTTGATTGGTTTCATGAGGGACTAAATAGTTAATATTGAGCCCCTAAACTTAAATTTTATAACCTAATGTAATTTTTTAATTGAGATGCTCTATTTGATTGCGTCATGTAATGAATCACTAAATTGATTCCATTGGGAACTCAATGACTAGTCATTTGATTTCTTGCATGGGGAACTCAATTTATGCCATGTCAATCCCCCTAACACAAATATGAAAACCTAGCATAAATATAGACTCAATATGATCTATTTGAGAGCATTGTGTAATGAATCACTTGATTTATTATAGTGAACACTTAATTAGGACATATCTTACCCCATAAAAATATGTGATAACCTAATGTAATTTTGGACTCAATATGCCATATTTGAGTTCCTCATGCAATAAATTTATTAATGAGATACATGTGGTACTCAATTAGGTCATATTGATCCCCTTCAACACCAATGTGACAGCCCAATATAAATTTAGACTTGATATTTTCTATTTAGTACCTTGTGTAACCAATTGATTGATTTTTTACATAGGATACTTAATAAGGGCATTTTAATCTACTTAAAAATAAACATGACAAATTATTATAAATTAGGACTAAATATACCCTATTTAAGTGCCATGTAGAACTAATCACGCAATTGGTTGCATGAGGAACTCAAATATGGTATATCAAGACCTTAAACATAAATGCAAAAACTTAATGTAAATTCAAATTGGATATTTAGTATATTAGTGCCTAATACAACAAATCTCTGTATTGGTTACATGGGTTAATCAAATAAGACATATCAAGTCATAAATTTATAACAACCAAATGTGATTTAGGAAAGTAATTTTTTATTTTTGGCTCAAATAAGTTATTGGTTGAATGTAAATCAGCTTAATTTTAACAATTTTAGACACATAAATATAATCATAAGTACTTGACAATGATTTTTTTGACACATCTTAAGCTAATTGACATAATTACTTTTATTCACCATTGATCTATATGTGGGTTTTAACCCTCAATTTGGCATCAATACTACACGTAATTGCCATCTCAATGCTCGAAGCTCTCTATATCACTAGAAGACTACTTCCCTTTTCAAGACAATTGTCCTTGATTTTTTTAGATAGGTCCATTATCGAAAACCTATCCACCTAGTGTGACCTCATCCCCATGCCATTTAACAACTAGTTTACAAATTTAAAATATTCATTTGGGTCTTCCCACATGTTTCATAAGGTCAACTAAAGGAAGTTGTCAAAAGGTTTGACTATAAATATAAATCATAGGTCATTCATTATTTCTAGATTAGCGCTATCTATTGAGCATTTATACAATACTACACATTGAAAAAATGTTCCTTATTGTTCCCAAATTCAATATCATTCACTATGAGTAGTTTCAATCGAATTCTAAAACATCTAAAATAAATTCAATAGATACCATTGTCAAGTATCAAATAAAAATTCAAGCTACATACATATAGTCAAAGGGCACAATTGCACAATCACTTTAAGTGGGAAAATACGTGAATATTTATTTCCTCATTGAATTATATTGATGCATAGGTAAAATTGAATCATTGAAGGGGTTGATTGTGAGTAGACACAAGTGTATGTGTTAGAATAATCATAAATTTATCATAGTCAATGCAAACATGTCCATGGTCAACAAATGTGAATGGGTTATGATATTGTCCATAATGTGTGGACTTGTCCATGAATTTTATATATTATTCCTCTATATCTTAGTTGATAGAGTCGTATATTTTACTATTTCTCACTATTAAACATCATTTATAGTCAACTATAAATCAAAAAAGTGAAGATTCTTTTATTTGATTGTACTTACTATTTTTATCATATGCCACTTTCAATTTAAATTTTAGTTATTAGTAGATTATGCTTTACATTCATATTTATGCTTAAATGTCATTCATTACAATATGAAAATATCTATCAAGTTTTATACCTATTTAAGAAACATCACTATTAACTTAGAAATAGGGTAAAACATATTGGTGAACTTGTACAATTTTGAGTAATTGATTTTTTTATTTTTGTCGTAGGATTTCAAAATTTTCTTGATTTTCTTGATACAAAAATATTTTGTGATTTGGTTTTCAGTATTGATTTTATTTATTTTTATTTTTTCTTGATTATTTATAATTGTGTTCAAGTAATTTTAAAACTCATAAGAGGTATGATTATGGATAAAATATTATTTGTTTCCATGTACCTCATTATATATTAAAAACACATGGTTTTTATTTTTATCCATAGGAAGACTTTTAACCATTTTTTTTAATACTCTAATGGTAAGAGTTTATCCCCAGTGAGTTAATATCAATGTAACCTAGAGATGAGATAGTGTGGATATAGGATAGAGAAATCTTCTATAGTTAGTTCCATTTTTTCCTTGTTCACTATTTATGACTAGGATCAATATATCTAAGAACCTACAAATCAAGCATGCCTAGTCATATATTGATATATTTACTTTATTGTTATAATTGGTTTTTTGTTAGGAGTAGGATTATTTTTTCATATTATTTTTTTAAGTTAGGTCAAAAATATCAAATGGATACTAAATATCCCACCCCTAATGGTTTTCATCCTTTGGATTTACTCCTATCTAATAATGTTATACCTTATGCTTTTGATAATGAATGGAATAATGGTCACAATTTTAGAAGTATTGATGCTACTTATATCACTAAGGAATATTATTATGATAAATATGATTATTATTCTAATAATGAAGAATCAAGAGGATTGGTAAATAGTGAAGATATATCAAAGAGGAAATGTCACACTAATTGATAAATTAAAAATCCAAATTCCTCTATTCCTCCATTATATTCCCATTTTAATAAATCATTACAAATAGAACATACTAATAATTAATATTTTATCTTCATTAATCTATCACATGGATTTCTTTTTTTATAATAAACCATTAACACACCTTTTTTACCTCTTAAAGTTATTGCTACACTACACCAAATTAATCAATATAAACTATAAAAGCACATATTTTGCATATAAATGGAAAATGATATGAATGAATTTGTTATTCCTTATCTTTATATAGAAAAGGTATATGTAGTAAATGCATATGATATTCCCCACTATAATTTATACATGGATAATGATATACAATACTATTATAATCTTCCACCTCCCTTTTAAATGATAAATAATGTTCAAACATCTCATGATACTTATCCTTCTCTTGAAACACCAAAGGATGCAAATGAATGTGATGTAATATATTTTATACAAACAAAAATGTGATATTATTATTTTATATTCACAAAGTGATTATAGCTTAATATTATACAAATATTCACAAGTTATTCATTCTATATCCATAGAATGTGATTCTCATGATAACATCACTAATGATTACACTCACTCTTATATTAAGTCAAAATAATCCATTGAGAAGTAATATGATGTCCTTATATATAAAATCAATATAATAATATATGCACTAATTTTGTCTTAAAATGTAATCCTAAGCCATGAAATGATATTATTCATGATCCCATTACACAAAATGTGTAAGGTATATGATTAATTACAACCCATTATGAGCCTTTTCAAACCATTAATATTCCTACTAGTCATACTTTTTCCATGATACATATTACTGGTCATCTCTAAATCTAAGTACTTGATATCAATTTACAAACTAAATCATGTTCTTCCAACATTAATAATAATTGTATTCTAGGAAAACTCCTTACACTAGCTATAAGTGAATATCGGTACCTAAAGTATTTCATTATGCCTATATTCCATTGTTTGATGGTCACATAAATTCTTGTATTCATTTAACTCAATAAAAAAATCACAGATAATGGGGTAATGATGGACACATTATAATAAAAAAACTCATATAATCATAACAAGAGATTCCTTAAATTTATTTTATAGTTTACCTAGTGACTACTTTCCTACATTCAAGAAATTAGAAGATGTGTTTTTATATAATTATCACAAATACATGGTACCAAACTTCACATTGTAACATCTAAAAAGTTTTCAACATGGCCATGATGATCTTATTGAATATTAAATATTGATATTTAAAAATAATTAGTATTATTTAACTTATCAACCCTCATATTTATAAAATCAATTCATCTTTAGTATCGGTGTTGTGTCTCTAGTCAAATAAAGTGTTATGCATAAAATTTATACTTCTTATGAGGAGCTATACATGGATGTGCTCAAATATACATGTGATATTAATTATGTAACACATATAGATACTAATGTAAATTAATTAGAAATATATTCACCCTAGAAGGAAGCTACCAATAAGAGGATGGAATAAGATTTAGTCTCTATAAAAGAAAATAATTTAATTGTAGACTCTCATAAGAAGGATAAATCAACTAAAAAAATTATAATCAAGGAAGAGAAAGTTAAGGTCCTCAACAAATGGAAATAATCACTATGTAAATCACCTCATTATGTAAATAAATACATTTTAAATGATAGGAATCCTCTTAAGTTTGATGATTTTAGAGATCAACCCATGACATTCTGCATACATTATTAGATGAGAAGGTAATCACTCCCCCCCCCCCCTAATTACTACCATCCTCCTCATCATCTTGAGATAATAAAATTTAATATATTTTTCCTTTATCATGGTATTAATGGTCATTGAGATAATGATTCTTATTGATTTAATAGTTTTGGGAATATTGGAGTCCTATTCCTAATTTAGTTAAGGGTTTAAGTTAATTAAATCAGTAAATAATATTGTAATAATTAAAATACTAATTTTTATAATTTATTTAAAATTTAAACCTTTCTAAAAATAGTAATAGATTTAGAGAAAATAAGACTTAGATGGAAATCAACTGAGATGGCTAAGATAAGGTCTAAAATTCACTTTGCAAGACTGGGATAATGTCACAAATCAGGATCTAACCTTCATTTTATGAAAATATAGGAGCACCAAAATAGGACACCCTAGAGTCTAACACTATAGTCCTCTTTTTTTTTTTTTTGTCCTAGAGGCTTGATCTTTCTGGGTTTTGTTCATAGTGTCTATGTGACCCTGCCTATGATATTTTAACTACTAGATGTCTATGGAACTCCTTATAGAGATGATTTATTCTTCAAACCCTAGCCTCCATTTTGCTTTAACAAAGTTTGAGAAAGAGGTGGGGTTAGTGTGTGTAAGATGCACTGAACATGTATCCACATCCATTGTATGGGTATGCTACCTACATACCAATACTCTGAAGAGGGATCAAGCCATATGTAGTTCTCTGACTTGATGTGCTATATGCAATAGTGTATATGAAGATGTAGAATGTTAAAATAGGTGTGCTTGAGGTGGCTAAGGACTAGTGTGAGGGTTTGAATAAGCTTATAATTGTATTCGCTATATATATACAAAGAATAGGGAAATATGCTTGAGTAGTCTTTCTTTTATTCTTGCTTGCTTTGTGATATTTGCCAACCCTTTCTAAATGAACATTGAATGGGATTTTATAGAGATATATTGGTCATGGGTCTAATGTATTCACATTAGGTTGACAATAAGGATGATAAAAACTTAAAGGAAATGAATATTGGAAGAAAAAATGTACTTTAATAGGAGCACCAAAAATGGACACCCTAGGGTCTAGTGATATAGTCCAAGTTGGGCACTATTATCTTGAAGGAATGGGACCCAAAGGGATGGAATCATCACTATAAATTCTACCTAGAAGAGTTGGAATCATTGTTTGTAAGGCTATATATGATTTTGAATTAGTGAAAAGGTTCCTATGAAGGTCATGAGAGCAAGAAAGAGGGACTTATGGGTTGGGTATCACAAGCCACACTTAAGTTATCAATTTTCACATTTTATATGACTACATTTGACCCCATTTATTCTAGTGATGCAACAAAGTGAAATACTAAGATAAAATAAAAATAGAAATCATACCTAAACTTACCTATAAGGGTGAAGCTTATGAATTTATGTGATGTTGGGTGTGCATAGAGAGAACACATCATGAAGTACAAATCTACAAGAGAAAATAAAGAGTAGATCAGTTCTTACTAGACACACTTTATCTAGAATAAGAATGTACAAAGTTTGGTAAGAGAGAGAGGAAGAGAAAGGAACAAATACACCTCACTAGGTATGTAAACCAATACAAAACCTATTGTGATGATGAGTGATGTTAGATGATGCTGAGTAATGCTAGGTATGTTTTGCACCAAGAGTAATATCATGAATGAAGCTAAGTGTTCAATTCCTTGAGAGTGGCTCTAGAATGCAAAGGTTGGCCCTTTGGCTCCAACATCACTCACTAAGTGCATTTATGTTATTATGCATGTGTTAATCAATGTTTGGACTATGTGTCCAATCCTTCTAAGTAGGTTGCTCAAGAATACAAAGGCTATCTATTCTTTTGGATCCATCATTACCCCATGAAGTGAAGCTATAAAATAATACCAGTATAAATGTGTGTTATATGGGATGGCTCCTAAATCCCATTAATGCTCTATAATCTGATAATGTTGACATGGATAGTCGCATGTATACTAGAAATCAAGCCAATCTTGGCCAACTTAGAAAAGGTGAATATTAGGCTTATATGAAAGCCACTCTAAAATGATGCCAACCACCTATATATGGATGAAGTCACATAACTACTAATAATACCTGGGTAATGTACTAAAATTAGAAAAAATAATAATTCAAATGTGTCATGCACATTACCCCCAATCACTAGTGTCTGAAACATGGATTCTCATCTAGAAGTTATACCAACTAACAAATTTGAAACTAGAAGTGAGATCCATCATGCCATGTATGATGCCCCCTATATTTGGATTCTCTAAGAAAAATTGTACTAAAATTGTTGAATTTAATTGGTCTATAAGTGACAAATCTCTAGCTAAACCTACTTTTTTGTCTATTTTTGGAAAATCTAATTTTTTTTGTTTCTTGAATAGGAGAATAAAAAATGGATACCCTACTATCTAGTGTTGTAGTTAAATCTTAGCACTATTCTCTTGGGCTAATTTAATAATTAAAAAAAAAATTCACTATCTTCCTAGTCTGTTCTACCTGGTTTGAATTCTAGTTATTGTACTAGATGTTCTAAATGTTGATTTTTTATTAGTAGGAGCTCTAATCTCTATGATAAAACTCTTGTTTGTTACCCCCTCTTCTAAGGGTAGGAATGAAGAACCTATAATGACTATCCTTAGAATAAATATCCCTAAAAGTGTGTTATGCTATAAGAATGCATAATATAGAAATGATAATTGACAAGATATCTTAAGATATAGTATGGTTTGTAATGTATATTGTTAGATAAATAGGGATAAACATAGATATATATAATAACATGTGCAATATAGTAAGCTAGAATTATAAGTCTATTTAATTGTTAGTTGTTGGTTGTTAAGGAGGGATGGAATATGATGTCCATCATGGCATATAGGAAAGTAAGATAATGCATGATGTGGATCATCGCATTGCAAACAATTCAAAAGTAATCAAGTAATAAGTATACAAGGCAAGAAGCAAGGAGCAAAAAAGAGTGACCAATGGGCCAAGAAAACAAGGGACATTATCACATGTCACTCAAAATAGAAATCAATCATACAAGACATGTTCAAATGCCACATACACATACAAATGAAACAAGCAAGGTTGGTATGAAAGCCACAATCACATAGAAGAGTACAAATAAAGGACATTGGCAAATGTCCTAAGACACACATAAGAGTATAATTAAAGGACATTAGCAAATGTCTTAAGGAACATACAAGAGATAAAAGAAGAATAAGGAAATGTAGTCACATCTAGATACACAAATCAAGAAAGGAAGGAATGTAATATACTATAAAAAAAAATCACATCTAACTAATTAATTGAAGAAATAAATGTATGGAAGACATGTTGTACAAGACTAGGTATATGCTAAGACATACACAAGTGTTATATACTAGTGAAATGTTGATATATTAATCTATGTAAGCTCATAAAAATGTACATCAACATGATAACTAGAATGTGTGTTATAGGAATGACATAACCTAGATGGTGTAGTCATGTAGAAGATGCCCCTAGTGGGTAGATATATCAATATGTGTCTCTAATGTATCAATTAGGATCCCCCCTCAATGGGTAGAGTGCAGCAATCAAGGATCTAGATGTCATTACACACACTTCAAAGAAGATCAAGTGAATCATGTTAATGTAGATAAATTGACAAATAATAG
The DNA here is from genome assembly GCA_037957365.1 of Torreya grandis. Lineage (NCBI taxonomy): Eukaryota > Viridiplantae > Streptophyta > Pinopsida > Cupressales > Taxaceae > Torreya > Torreya grandis. The sequence goes on along the minus strand of JARHVA010002383.1, from coordinate 2,233,989 downwards.
CATAGAAAAACAAATGTAAGTTTAGCATCGTAGTAGAAATGTATAGCATGGATGATGCACACAATTAAAATGTTTTTATGTTTTTGACTTATATGAATAATTTTATATTTTGAAATGTTATATTATTTTTAGTCTTTTGATATATTTTAATATTTTATTTATATTTTTGGAATATTTGAATATTTTTATATTTTTGGAATAAGTTATGTACAATCAATCATAAGGAGACTATGTAAAAGAAATTAAAAAGAAGATATTTATAATTAAGACTGAGAAAAAATTATAATAATTTATGAGTCTCATGGGAGACTCCCTATCATGGTGTCCTATATCAAGGAGACAGATTGTGCATGATCATGAAGCATAACGGAAAGACTAAGACTATATCTCTAAAAGTTGTATATGTTATAAATACTCTAAAATATCTATAGTGTAAATTGACTATGGGGTCCCCCTATAACATTGAAAATTGGATGCAACTGTAGGTCTCTTAGGGACCCATCTGGTAGTAGGAAAAGATTTTTAAACATGTGCTCTATGTGTATAGGCATGAGACCTCAATATTACTACCCTAGGTGTGAACACTATAACTAGAAGCTATCTAGAATTATGAAACTTTGGTTGCTATAAAAAATACCTCTATGGAAGTATATAAACTCTCTATGTTGGTAATGGAGGCCTCAACTATGTCTAAATCTAAATTAGAAGAACTAAAACTAGTGGAGAAATTGAAACTAGTGGTGGAATTGAAATTGGTGAGAGAAAAAAAGTAGATGGCTCTAAAGTGGGGAGTGGTAACTCATACTAAACTTCACAAAATATAACAGCCTAATTAGTGTGAATTAATTGCATGCATCTGTGAATTATATAAGGTATTTCTCAAAGTTTCTAAATCTATGGTTGACCAAATAACATATCAAAAACTCATGCACTGGGTACAATAGTAAATGGTGTGGCCACATGTGTTGGACCAATCTATAGAGGAAGTAAAATATCACCTAATTAACTATGTATGTTCCCACTAAATATACTAACAACTATGTCCATTAGGGTCATATCCTACTTTGAATAACCCAAATGTTGTAATAATGTCATAGTGCACATGTTCATGCTAGATTCATTATCTATGAGAACACTATGAATATGATGATTATGATTGTAAGCTCTAATAAAGAGTGCACGATAATCCAAACCATCTTCAATGATCTCCTACTCTGAGAATGAGATGGAAGGTCTAGCTAGAATTCTAGAATTATACAACCAATCATGTTGCTCAAAGGATGTGACTCAACTGAAGGTGCCTTATATGTAGCTGGTGGTATATTTACATGATATACATGGTGAAAACCTAGTATATCCCTTATATTTTATTTAGAATGTGATGGGAAAGGACCCAAAAATATTTTCAAATCTTTATCCTATGTTTTCTTTGCCTGATGAGGCTCAACTGAAGTGCCAAGATCTAAAACATTGCCATCTATCAAGTCATGTATCTTGTGTTTCAAATTGATGAATCTATTTGTTATGTGGCCTAGTACCCTATGAAAATAAAAAAATATATTCTTATTAAATCCCCATGGAATAGGCTTTGTTAGATTAACCTCGTAAATAAGAGGGATAGATATGATATTACATTCCAAAAATTATTATAAAACTTTGGCTAGAGAAATTGGTAGATTGGAAATGCTCACCAAGGAGGTGAAGATAAAACCACTCACTAAAGGGGATCTAAAGCCACATTAACTATTGGTTGATTTTTACTCTTGTTATCATTGACCTTTACTTTGTATGGGACCTTGCTATTACTCTTGTTTGTTGTTTCTGATATACTTATGTACTTAAGTTTTCCTATTGAAATTAATTTGATTTCCCTTTCCTTTAGTGTATGACATAACTCATTGAACGAAGATAACCTTGTAAACATGATTAATTCATGCAAAATTATTAGAAGACTCTACTTGAAGATATCTTATAACTCTTGATTGACCATGGGGCTAGTTATCTTAGCCAAGATAGTCTTATATCGAAGAACATAATCTATGAGATGCTCATTTGACCTTTGTTTCTATTGTGTAACTTGGGCATAGGAAACCTTATTACCAATTTTAATGTTGAAATGAGCTAGGAACATTTATCTTAAAATATTAAATTTATGAACCAACTAATTGAGTATACTATAGAACCATTTTAAAGCATAATCCTCTATACTCCATGGAAATAACTTGGTTAGTAGCTAGTAATTTGGCACATAATCGAAGCATTCTATGTGAAAAGTTATCAAATGTGTTTTTGGATTACCCTTGCCATCGTATAGAGTGAGCTTTGGTTGAAAAAAACCTTGTGGCAAGGGTGTAGAAGCAATATGACATGCTAACAATGTATAAAGTAGAGAAAAAAATTCAATGCCTATGTAGGTCTAAAAGCACCTTGCTCAAGCTATATCACCTTGGATTGAAGATATTTTATCTTTTGGATAAGGGCTACCAAATCAGGAGACAAAGATGTACTAGCCATTACTGGTGGTGGCATAGAGGTAGGTTGGGTTGTTATAGGGGTTGTTGAGACATACTTTCCCTTGTAGTGTCATGTGTAACTAGTTTCTCTATGGTTTGAGAAGATTGACCATTGTTCACTTTTTGTTTCTCTTCTTGTAGTATTTTAAGCATGTCATCTTGCATATTAGGATGTTTAGTTAAAAGTTTTTGAAGTTACCTCTTATTAGTTTCATTAAAATTGGTGTATTGGGCCATTGTTAAAGTAGGAAAACAATTTGAAAATTGATTGAATTTTTTGTAATAATTTGTAATAATCATAGTGATATGGAAGGAAAGTAATAAATAAAGGAAATGTAAAGTCTTGAAAACAACCAACTTGAAGATGCATAAAAAGGATAAGAAACTCCTAAACATGTAAGGTGATACCTCAAAAAGAAATGAGACCTAGTAGATGCATCTAGGATTTTCAAAATGATATATTTTAAAATTATGAAACATTTTTAAAATTTAAGATGAATTTTTTATTTAAATATGTAGGTAAAAAATTGAAAAAATATTGGAAAAATTATTGATTTGAAAGGACCTAGTGTATGCAACTAGGGTTTGGAAGAAAACTAAATTTTTAAAATTATTATGGAATTTAAAAAATTTATGCTATTTTTTTATTTAAATTTGTAGGTAAAAAAATAAAAAATTATTGGAAAATTCTTGATTTGAAAGGACCTAGTGTAGGCAACTAGGGTTTGGAATAAAAATATTTTTTTAAAATTACTATAGAATTTTAAAATTTAAATTAAATTTCTAATTTAAATAGGCAAGTAAAAAAATTAGAAAAATATTGTAAACATTATGGAGGAATTTACCCTAGGGTTTATAAGTTTTTTTTGGGCAAATGAAGTAAGTCAGGTTCACCAAATGATTTAATAATTTTGGGGATATTGGAGTCCTATTCCTAATTTAGCTAAGGGTCTAAGTTAATTAAATTAGTAAATAATATTTTAATAACTAAGCTACTAATTTATATAATTTAATTACAATTTAAAACTTTTTAAAAATAACAATAGATATGGAGAAAATAAGACTTATTTAGAAATAGACTAAGACAGATGAGACAAGGTCTAAAATTCACTGTGCAGAACTAGGACAATGTCACAAATTAGGCTCTAGATTTTATTTTATGAAAGGATAGGAGCATAAAAATAAGACAACCTAGGGTTCAATGCTATAGTCCTATTTTTCCACTATTGTCCTAGAGGCCTGATCTTTCTAGGTTTAGTTTGTTGTGTTTGTGTGAGCCTACCTATAAAATTTTTACTACTGGATGTCTATGAAACTCCCTGTAGAGTTGATTTAGTATTCAATCCCTAGAATCTATTGTGATTTGACAAAAATTTTGAAAGAGGGGGGTTAGTGTGTGTAAGATTTACTAAATGTGTGTCGACATCCCTTATGTGGGCATGTTTCCTACATACCAATACTGCAAAGAGGGATCAAGCCATATGTAGTTCTCCCACTTTATATACTATATGCAATAGTGTATATGGAGATTCAAAATGTTAAATTTGGTGTATTGGAGGTGGCTAGGAACTAGTGTGAGAGTTTGAATAAGCTTGTAATTGTATTGACTGGTTGTATGTATAGAATAGGGAAATATGCCTGAGTAGTCTTATTTGTATTCTTGCTTTCTTTGTGATATTTTCCAACCCTTTGTAAATGAACTTTGAATGGTATTTTATATGTATCTATTAGTCATGGGTTTAATGTATTTACATTATGCTAAAAAGGAAGATAAGAACCAAAATTAAATGACCATTGGTGGTAAAAATGCACTTAGACAAGAGTGTCAGAAATAGACACCCTAGGGTTGGTGATATAGTCCAAGTTGGGTGCTATCATCCTAAAGGAATGGGACCCAAGGGGATGGAATCATCATTGTAAAAATTTCTTGGAGGAGGTGGAATCACTGTCTAAAAGGCTATGGATGACTAAGAATTAGTGAAAAGATGCCTATAAGGGTCATGAGAGCAAGCAAGAGGGACCTATGGGTTAGGTGTCATAAGCCACACTCAAGTTACCAATTTTCACATTTTATATGAATACACTTATGCATTATAATAAAATATTACACAACTTTCAGATAGAGTTATTAGTACATTTGCAAAAGTGGACAAAAAGATAAAAATATAAGTATTCATCTTCCCCTATAGCTTCTTCTAATCAGACTAAGATATTACATAACATTTATAATAAAGAACCAATGGTTATTTGATCTCTCATAAACAACATATACAAGGAATTTATTTTTGTAGATAATATGCAATAACATAATACATGCATAATAATTTTCCTTAAGATTGTAGGATATAATGAGAAGGATTTTTAGTATACATATGGATTTGATATGGAACATATTGTTATACCGATCATTTTTGGGACTCAATATAGTGAACACATTATTAAGTTTACAACATATCATTTCATAAGGAAATAAAATTTTGGTAAAGTTTTGGATACAAAAATTAATTTAATAGTGAATAAGGATAATACAATGTTATATTTTAGTTTTGAGGGTAGTTTATCAACATTCCAAAGTAATAGAGTAAGCATCAAGGATAATATAATCCATGGTAAATTTACATCTCAACTTACACAAACATGGGTACCAAAGCAAAATTACTAATCATGAGACAAATTATATGAGCTTGTAATTTATACTTCACATAAATGAAAAGACCATTAACGATATTAATCACAAGTATCACATTTAACCAATACATGTGTGACTATCTCTAAGAATATGGAGCTAAATATTTAGTATCAAAATTTAGTTATAAATGACAATCAATATGATGCAAAAAAAACTTGTCAAGGTAATCAACTCATTCTACGACTCTCAATTAGTTATATTGTACATAGGTCATGATCGGCAATGTGTCAAGTAAAAATGCATGTATAATGACACATTTTTTGACTCTTGGATAAATAAAATGATATTTTCAAGTTACATCAAAGATATTCATGAAATTTTATGGACACACACATAACACTCTTGGGAATGTAGTGCTACTTCTTTAGGTTGGGTCAATAATAATGGCTACTCTATTCTTAGTCTTACCAAGCATGTGGGTCTTTGAAAAAAAATTAGGATGCTCTAGGATATAGAATATCAACATAATACAATAAATACATTCATATCTCAAATATTTATATTGTAATCAAGAGGTCAAATTTTCAAACATTTGATATGATTACCCTCTACATTTAGTTGGAACTCTTCCTCCCCCTACCACCACTACAATTGGTTATTTCACCTATTCAAAATCATAGCACAAATATAGTTACTACATAAATTTAAAATCACAATACATATACAATTTTTAACATATATATGATATTTATATACAACTAATTTAGATGAGGTGGCACACATTTCAAATAACAAGATTCACATCAAAGAGTTATTGAGATTTCAAAGAAATATTTATTTTTTAGAGTGCATCTTAAGGTAATACATCAAATATTTCAACCTATACCATAGAAAACATAAGTAGTGAAACTTTATTCTAATATATAATAGACTCCACTGAGTTCTTCACCTTCTAGATTCACATGTATGACACAAGTTTCTATGAATAGTGCCTAATATATTTATGTTGTAGTACTCGATTCTTTTTCATATTTGGATTCATCTACATTTAGACATTTTTTTCAAAAAAAGTCACCATCAAACTCTATGGTACATGCACACACTATGGTCTTCCCATTGATGGGATCATAGGTTAGTTTATTTTACATTCAAATATGTCAAAAATTTTAAAAAATAAATTAAAAATACAAAAACATTTAAATTTGTTTAAAAAATTAAAAAAATAAAAAATATGTCAAAAATAATAAAACATTCAAAATATCCTCACAAATACAATTTAAGACTTGAGCATGACACAGATTTCCACTTTACTTCTTTACATATGTTATTTATCACATATTTCTATAAATTGCATATTATTTTTTATACACACAGATTTTGCAAGGTATATGAGTGTGATGTAGGACAAACATGACATACATGGATTCCTATCTATTAGACTCCTTTAAACGTAGTGGTCATGCTTATGCTAGGGGCATCTTATTATATAGGTTAACAATAGAACATGTTATGACTATTTATCACCTTTCCACCATATTGGGATACATGTATTACAAGTGCCTAGCTAATTACTCATATCTTACACTTTTCTACATGGATATGATACTTTTATGTGATGTGACATGCATATATATGATATTTTATATTATTTTTCTCTTGATTAATGTTCCTTCAATATTATTAATTTATTACATGATAGTATAGACAATGCTTGCTTATTATGTGTGGCCCTTGGCCCTATGTGTGAAATTATTGATTGGCATGTGAAAATTTTGAAAATTTCCAAGTTATTATTCCCCTTAGCCCTATGTGTGTGATATTTTCTTTGTATTTAATAATTTTTAATATGTCCAATTATTCTTGGCCCTTGATCATATGTGTGCAATATTTTCTTGATATTTTTGACCTTTGAGCATATCCATTGTTTGTGGCCCTAAGTGATATGTGTGGGATGGTTTCTTGTATGCATGAAATTTAAACATGTATCATTTATATGTCCCTTGACCTTATTTTTGACATTGTGTGATAGTGTGTTGTGTTTATTTCACTTTTTGAGCTTGATTAGTGGTGTCATGATCCATATTACGTACTTTAATTAATATTCTTATTTCAAGATATTTATTTCACTACATGCATCACTATTATATATTTATAAACATTACATTTATATGCCTCACCTTACATATGTTACATGCATGCTTCAAGGAAAATTAAAATAATGTGATGATAGACTCTCCTCATTTTGACATAATGTTACATGATTATATCTTTATCACATTATATTATTAACTATTCTTTTGAGATGAGTGATTTTTAGGCTACATCCCCTATTTCAAAATGGAGGCATTATAATGGGATTTTCTGAGATATTCTAGCATCCATGAGTAAAAGAATTACATTCTAGGATAGATTACCGGTTTCAAAGATCTAAATTAATTAGAAAAATAGATTCAGTGAGAGAGTAAGTTTCATAGATTCAAATTAATTCAAAAATTAGTTTCCATGATAGACTAAATGTTTCAAATATTTAAAGTAATTCAAAAATCAAATGTTATGATCGTGTACAAGTTTCAAATATTCATAACCATTTAGAATTAGGTTATATGACATATATTGACACATTGACATAGATTATAGAGTCATATGACATGCATGTGCACTCACTTTATAGAGACTTGAGTAAAGAATCAAACACATTTAAATGCATATTCATGGACATATGCAAAATAATTACAAGTTTTACATAAAGTTGCAGCTGAGCATATAGATGCATGGGATTCTATGTCATTTGGCATATATTTAGGATGGAATTACATTGGTTCATGCACATACATACATTTCTTAAAAGTCAAGAGGCATGATATTGGTTCATGTGAATATACACAAAAATACAATCTACACATTCAATAGTATATGTTAATTTAAATTCAAATATATTGGGATTGAGGTCATGATGGGGGACATCAATATTATTCATTCTATTTCGATCAAATTATAAATAATATACATTTAATTCTAGTGGCACTCAATGGCCTTGGAATTACATCTAGTGAACCCATTGTGTGGTTCTATCTTCTATTAAGTGTGATGTACCTTTGACTATAATGATATTCAATATCATTAATATCACTTTTAGTGAACCCATAATGGTTACACATTTCTTTGGATTAGTACATTGGGTACTTTTCCCTATTTGTGAGAGTTAGAATATGCATATTTCCAACTCAATGTATTGATTGTTTGTTAAAAATTGTGAATTTATCACTCTCAATTTTCTAATGGTTCAACATGATATAACATCTCTAATTAATACAGCAAGGGAGAATGCTTCTATGATTATTTTATAGGTTACATAACAACATGGTTTCATCTCCATACATGTGTAATCCTTCCTTTATTTCTTTTCAATTTTAAAATTTTAGAGTTTCAAATTTTTCAAATTTCAAATAAGAATAATGACTACTTCATGTTTTGTTGCATGGGTTTGTCAAATAGAGTGACCTAGATAATTGGATTTCCTATCAAATATAAAGTCTATTTTACACACTCAGGTTTATCTTTCTTCTTTACTCTATAAATTTCATTTTTTTATAAAACAAATGGGAGGATTACAAACATAGATACCTAAATCAGGTCATAGATACTTGACAATGATAAATTTGTACACATCCTAAACTACTTGAATTACATGATTCTTATTCACCATTCCTCTATTCCATTTATCTATTTGTGCACTTGAACTCTCATTTATTAATTAATACTATATATAATTTCTATGTCAATGCTCAAATATACTTCCCATTTCACTCTTATAATACTTCCCATTTCAAGATAATTGTCCCTTATTTTTTGGGACAAGTCCATTCTAGGCAGACAAGTTTGTTTTTGTGGACCCGACCACCTAGTGTGGCCTTTTTCATGCACCATTTAACAAATAATTTAAAAAAATTAATATTCATTTACATCTTATAATGTGTTTCATAAGCTTGGATAAAAGAAATTATCAAAAGGTATCACTATAATTACAAATCAAACGTCATTCTTTATTCCTAGCTTGGCAATGTCTATTGAGCACTTATACACTATTGCACATTAAGAAAATATCCCATATTCTTCCCAAATTTAAGATAATTCATTAGTATAAATCATAATCCAAATGTGAAGTGTCTCAAATAAATACAATAGATAACATTTTCAAATATCAAATCCAAATTTATATTTTCATACATATATTCAAGGAGCACAATTGTACAATCACTCTAGGTTAGAAAATTATGTGAGGATTTATTCCCTCCTTAGAGTATATTGATATGTAGGATTTATGCCCTCTTTAGATTATCTTGAATAATATGAATTTATCTTTCAATAGAATCAAATCATATTAACCAAAATAATTATTCATGATTTTTCTAATCATAAAAGTAAATATAACTAAACATAGCCATTTTTACCCCATTTGAGTTTCAACCAAAGCATCTAATAACACTCAGTCAAATAAAAACATCAGTATAACACCCAGTTGAATACATCAATTTAACACCCAATTTAATACATTATTTTAACACCTAGTCAAATACATTCTTAGGTATCGACAATAATTTCTTAGATTTGGCCGATTAAGGCAAACTCAACACATATTCCAAGTAATAAAATTATGATGCAAATAAATATGTAGGAACTCATATATATAATCCTTATACATATATGAAAATTATATATGAATATTTCACCTATACACTACCATATGTGTATTAATAATTTTTAAAACTTAACTCAACCACTAAACATTATCAGTTCACTAATCTTTATATTTTATAAAACCAAAAAGTATCCTAGAGTCAAACTGTTCATCTACCCATAACTAGGTAATACCAAGTGAATACTCAGAAGATCCTAATTCTATATATAATATATTGTAGGTAATTAGGATTCCATAATCAATATTCAAAGTCCAACTATGTTTCAAACCCAATCATATAACAATATTATCCTCAAACTTTAATACACATAGTTTTAATAAATGACATAAAATGTGTGTGTGTACATGTATATATAATATATCATATTTAAGTTTAAAAGTTGATCATGATCATATATTTAATAAAAGTTAAGTACACACATTTGGGGGATAAAAAAAGGCCTACCCACGGATATGATATTTTTGAAATTTTATAAATTCAAACTTCTATAGAAAATTTGAGATGGCTACACTCAAAATTTGAAGATGGCATAGAAACATGAATTGTATAATTTCTAGTATAGTTTCCAAAAAAATATGGTTTTTGAAACATGGTTAAGTATAAATAGGTCAAACATCTAAAATTTGAAGAGGATCTCCTATTTTTTCATGAAAACATAGTGGATAGATGGTCGTGTAGCCCATCATTTTTTGAGCATCGTTACATATTGTTTGAAACCCTTCAGTGAATATTTAGATAAGATATTCTAGTGTGTTACAAAAAAAAAATATTTTTTATCAATAAATATTTTTTTATTAATTTTAAAATGAAGTAGATCATGAAAACTGATTAAAAAATGGATAGCCAACCATGTAGCCCCCCTAACTACCTCAAGAAAAACAAAAAAAAGATTTTTTTTAATGTGTATATGTATATATATTAATTTAGATCAATGAAAAAAAATTACACAAACATGAATAGGCATGTGTATGTGTGGCATGTAGTGGACTAAAAAAGGTGTAATTAGAAATAAATATAGTTTAAACCTTTAAAATAGCCTAAAAATTATAAAAATCATATATTTGTAAAGAGGACAAGATGCTCGTCATGATGGTAATAATTTTTTGAATTTTGATGTTAAAATCCATAGCGTATTTGGTGATTTTGGTTTTTATCAAAACTCTCAGTCTCAATTTTAGATGCACAATCACAAGCCTCTGGCTTAGAAATCCAAACCATTTCTGAGCCTAAAGGCTCAATTTTGAATTCAAATTAAAATAATGTCTATGTATTATATAACGTGTATACATTTAATAATGTGTATGCATTATACAACACATTATATAATGTGTATGCATTATAAAACACATTATATAATGTGTATGTATTATATAACATGTACATGTTATTTTGAAATAACATCAAAAAAAACAAATTTTGTGTTTCTTATACTACCTTACTTGCCTAAAATCCTACTTGACCTTAAATTTCATGTTTCTTATTGATATTAGCCTACTTGACTAAAATCCTATCTTACCCTTTTGTTGTTTCTTTGATATATTTTACCAAACCACTTTATTTATAAATTTTGAATTAATTTGTTTAAGTGGAAAATCCATTCTATACAACTCCTTAATATACCCCTTCATCACACATGGGACAACCATAAACCACTTCATTCATTACCACCTCATCTCAAGATTGTGTCTTTAACATGGGACTAGTCCTAGCTGCACTATGGATGCAACAATTACAAGCTCAAAAACAATTTAGACAATACTTGGTGCTTATCAATACTACAGAGTTTTATACCTTCCTATGTAATTTGGATGGTAAGATAGGAAAGTATGATATTGGGTACAAGGTATGTTTTTTCTTAAATATTTTGATATTTTGGTCAAGTTGGGTGCACATTTTATTTTGTATAATATGTGGTTTTGATCTCAATAAACTTGAAATGGTCACATGTATCCATTAGTGATGATGTCATTTTAAGATGTTGTTTTAATGTGTTGTATCTATAATAATGAATGTATAGCTTCAAAAACATCTAAATTCACTAGGGACCTTGTTCTAGACCATTAAGGGATGGATATACTTTATAAATATAGGGTGGATTAGATAACATTGACCAAGTATGACATATTTATAAGTTATCCTATCTCAAAATCTATTGAGCTTATTTAAGATACATTAAAGGTGACAAAATCCCCTAAATCTAAGACCTTCCCCTTAAGGATGATCTTGAGTAGAGGGATCCAATGATTTTTTATGTGAATGATGAACTACTCACCTCATATATATGGTTGATCATATTTGAATACCAATGTGTACCCCCTCACTTAAAGTTTCAAAATTATATTTGTGTACATATATTCAATCATCTTATTCATATTTCATTGTAATGAGCTTAAACATTATGATGTGGACTACAAGAAAGTAGTGGATCTTATAATTCTTTCTCTGGCTTGGGATTTAAGGTTGAGTCCATTACTAAATTATGTTCTCTCCTATGTTTAGCACTTAATATTAATGTACTTTGGGATCTAAATGTAATTCAAGGTAGAAGGATATAAATAATTTGAATACATTCATAGAAAACTGATAATGTTTAGTGCTTGCTCAATTTGGATGGGAACTTAAAGAGCTCTACATGATAATTTTTGTATCATAATGGTAAGTTGGAGGTTTGTATCATGTGAAATATTTAATGGAATCATGGTGATGGGATTGATGCCAATATTTAAACATTTTGGCTTATATTTATGTATGATAAATTTATGAATAGGCCTTAGTTGGATTAGTTGGAGGTGATGGGACTTGTTTAGGTATCAAATATCATGATTTCCACTCATGTGAGATAATAAATGTAGAGAGTGTAATGTGCACATGCCTATATTTGGACCTCATGGCATCTGAGATGTGGTCATATTTTGCCAAGTGTTTATTATTGTTGATGGGATCGTCAATTGCTTTTGCTGACTTAACATAATGGGACCAGGCCCAACTTATTGGTCTTATTTATTTAAATCAACCACTTGGTGTACAAAAGTACATGTGATCATCTCTAATTAGATCAAGACTCCTAGGGTGATAACATATCTGATGCCTTTAGGATCTATAATATATGTACATATATGACAACTCTAACACTTATCTAGGTGTACTAAACCTACAAGCAGAAATTTTTGATTAGATTGGGCATCATGAGGCTCTGACAAATTTTATGCTTCAAGGACTTGATAATTAGATGTATAACATAAGTATATGTGTGTATAAGATACACATGATGATGTATCTAATTGGATCAGGCCTCATAGGGCTCTGATATTTCTTTAACACTTCTAGGACTTGACACTTCTAATAGTGCTGACACTTTGGAGCATGTATGAGGTACATGCGGTGATATGTAATTATATTTATCCTTTCAAGGCATTGTTAATTCTAAAACTTCTAGGACCTGATGTATCTTTGATATCTTTAACACTTTAGGGTATATGAGTTACACATGTGGCACAACATGGTTCAATCATAAGGGAAATTAGGATCGTTATAAGCCATCTATGAACCTATTTTAAATTGCATACATGATGTGATTTGGAGTAAAATTAACCCTATAATGTCATCATGTATATAGATAATGAACTAAAGAGTTGATTAATTTAATTGAGGAGGCATGAGAGGCCAATTTGAACCCCTTATTAACATAACTATAAGAACATGATATATGATTTGGGACAAAATTAAGTATGATTATAGATCATAAATTAAACCAATTAGTTAATCAGTTTAATTAGGGACGTGATTTGGGTAAAATTGAGCCCCTAAACCAAATTTATGACCCAATTTATTGTATAATATATGTAACATGTATGGCTTAACTAACCTAAATCGGATTCTATGATGTGATTAAAGGGGCTAAATTAGGTCACATTTCATGACATGTTGATCATAAAGCCTAATTTTATCAATTAAAATGTATAGCTCCCTTAAACCCTAATTTCATGACATATACACATGTACAAACTTGTTCTCCTAAACCTCTAACCATAAATCCTAATTTTATAACAAACACAACCCCTAAGTTCCCTAATTTCATCACAAATGCATAAATTCATGAATATGATTAGTTACAATTTGTGAACCCATTATTCACCTAGTTTTGTAAGGACTTATGATGGGATTTTGGGTAACATTTTCTCATTTAGTCTTACATATTGACCCTTATTACATCATATGATAGTATTATTGATTCATAGTCTTATTAAGAGTCTTATTGCATCATGTGTTGGAAACTTATGAATCATATTAGGGATTTATGCATCATATTGAGCCTTACTGCAACATATGATAGCCTTATTACATCATGTTGGAGATTTATTGCATCATATTAGGGATATATACATAATATTATATTCTTATTGAGTCTTATTTCATCATATTATAGTATTATATGGGATTTAATACATTGAATATGAGCCTTTCTATTTTTTTTATAGTTTTTGTTTTATTTCAAGGAATGTATATGCATTATAATAATGCATACACATTATAGTAATGTGTAAATGTTCCTATAATGTGTACACATTCCTTGAAAAAAAACAAAAACTTACTTTTCAACATCTATTTTTATCTCAAATTGAGATTTTTATCCCCATAGACATTCACTACATCCTTTGCATATTCTCTACATACTTTATTTGCATTTTTTTGGACCCCACATTTTGAAGTACTTTCTTGGTTCATTTTATCAAAATGGGCTCCAATTTCCATTCAATGAAGAGGAAGAAGTTGAGAGATAAAAACAAGGTATGAATGTAAGCATTTAGTTCTAAACAAGGTATAAACACTAACCCTAATGAGACAAATGCCTTCGATAATGAGGCAATTAATAATAATGAATTGAATAATGATGAAACTGACAATAATGAATTTAATTATGATGAAATTTACAATAATGAATTGACTTATGATGAAATTGGAAATAATAAATTAGATAATGTTGGAAATCCACATTCAAAGTTTAAAGTTTTTATTTTGTTGATGAAGAGCCTATACATGATACTTTACCCACCAACAATGAAGAAAATTTAATGGACTCAAATAATGATGAAATTAACAATGAATAAATTTTCATGGAAACATATAATGAAGAAACAAATAATGAATAATATTTTATGGAAACATATAATGATTTTGAAATACCCTCTAAATGGATTCCACCAATAACAACACCTCCAAAAATTTTGCTTAGAAAAGACAAATAATTAATTGAATTTGATAAAAATATTTTGAAACCAATGCATAACAAAATGTCTAACCGCAATTTAAGAAGACTGGTTTAAGAAATTCAAAATAGTTTCTTCATAGATTAGAGTATGATAGTCAAAGATGTCAATTATTTATTTAGTTGATGAAATTATTTAAGATGAGACCTACGATGTACACATTAGGACTAAGAACATCTAACACGGATGATGAAAATGATTAAACTATTAAAAATATACATGATGCATATCATATTGTAGGCCTAAAATCATGCAATAAATATTGTAATGTTGTTTGGCATTTAATGACAACTTGTGCAGTAAGTGCTAAAATAGTGAAAAATGATTTATTTAAAAAACAAGCTGAACACTTGATATAAATGGAAAAACATTGATAAAATCAATTGCAAGATGTGAAAGACTTAATGAAACCAATACGAAAGATCTTTGGACATTCTCTAGTAGATTTTAATCAAAATATAAGGCTATACCTGATGCTTTGAAAGACTTTCACAATTTTGGAAACATAATACATGAGTTTTTCCCAATGCAAGATATGTAGTGAAAATAAGAGTTGGTTCTCATAATCATGAACTGTATACAAAACATTTCTTGGATATGACACACACAATTGTAGTCTATTTTTTTGGAAAAATATCCACAAATTGCTATTAGTCAAATATATTTTGAGATGGCCAAATATTTTTATGTAAAAATAAATCACACACGCACCACTTGTTATAGGCAACATGTTGAATTTTCAATGCACTATAGTCAAACACAACCAACTATGTTGGAAAGAGTAAAACCCTATAGATGAAGATTCCTCTTTGGATAGGTTACACATTATGTTTGGATTTCATGAACTATTTGGAATCATATCCCATCATATAACCCTTATAATTCCATGTTTAAGCCTCTAGCATAGACTATGTACACCTACATCCAGTTGTAGGTGAGTATTCTTAAATGATGGGACACCTATAGATGTGTATAGGAAACAAAACATAGTATATCATTCTCCCTAAGTGGCCTTTAGATTATAATTAATTATTATAGCTATTTGTAACAATTAAATCATGGTATCATGGTATAGTTTCAACTTGGAATCAAGGGTCACTCAAGGATTCAAACCTATAGATGTCAATGTAGGATTTTAGTGTTCAAATAGGCCACTTTGAGCCTTCCAACAACCACCTTTCACTAATCCTCTTCCTTCCAAATTTTACAAATATATTATATTTCATTGAGGCTATAAGGTATAAACATTTATATTCTCCAAATATCTTGATAACCTTGTTATAATATATCCACAAAATGGCCTAGACCTCTAATTTCACTTTTTAAGGAAAATGTCCCTAAACTTAGTCATCACATCTTTAAAGGTGTTTTACACTTCCATTTACCCATTTTAAACTTCAAACAAGTTTAATAATATCAAAACCACATTTTAGGACTTTAAGGAAGGTTCCATCACTTTTTTCAACATTTCGAAATGATTCCTCAACTCTCTATTAACACCACCTGTAGGTGAACATTGTCATGTATAGGGATTAAATTTAGAAATGTAGGTAGTGTACAAGATCACATGTTTGTGGTCAACTTGGTCCCTCTAAAAGTTTCCAAATGTACTCCTATCATTCCAAAGGATTTAAAAAAAATTTCAATGTTTCTTTTTCAACATGACATCCTTTATGAGGGCACTTATAAGTGCACTTTGAGTTGTATGTAGGCAGCAAACATGAAATGATCTATATACCAAGGAAATGGACTTCATAGTCAATTTATCTCTTCATAAATGTATACACATGAAAAATTATGATTTTTCAGATCTTGATTCAAGTTCACACATATCATTTTGATGTCTTCACTTCTTATAGGCACCTATAGGTGCATCTCCATGTTACATGACTGTGTGTATGATTGAGTTAACTATCACAGTCCCTTATTTTTCCAAGTGAAGGTTTTTTATTGATTTTCCTAAGATGAAAGTGTGTTTAAAATCTTTATACTTTATTACACTTTCATTAATCATTCTAAATAGGCTCCATACACATGATTCCCTATGACTGCAAGTGAGAATGGGTAAAGAGCTGATTGTGGGTATGGTAAGGATGAAGGTTTGATCAAAGCATGGTGTTATGAGACCATACATTGAAATGATATGATAATTATGAAATTAATACATTGGAAACATCATATCCTATTCACATGACACCCTTGCATATAACCAAGCATTTTGTAAACAAGGAAAACTTGACTGAGACCTCACATAGTGGCACCTTCCTACAACATGAGATAATTTGATTATAAAAACACCATGGAACATGAAAAAAAAATGAATATAATTTGAATAGATATCCAAAATCATATAAAAATAACATCAATAACTATATTGTATGGACTTATCCAAATTAGAGCAAAACCTATAGGGTGTAGGAAATAGTGAGCATAAAAACATAGTCAACTTGTTAGAGATGATTCATAAAGCATGGTTGACTAGTTTTTAAACACTTTTTATGGAAATTAATCTCTCTTAGTTTAGTTTCACCTCTCAAATGTGTTTGACCTATAAGTTCTTTAGCTAGCTATAATAAGCACAAACCTGTTGACCATTTCTGTGTGTCTAGAAAGGCAAAGAAGGAGTAGAATGGTTTTAAAAAAATTTATCACTTCCAAAGCATGTAAAACATTGGGATAAGTATGAGGAATATGAATATCCATTACATGACCTTATCCCATGTGTCACCTTACCTCATGGGCCGTAAAAGTGCTAAACTCCTCCTTTTCAGTTGGTTTCTTGATTTTCAATCAGATAACCTTCAAGATTCATATGGGATTGACATTATTGATATGGAATATAAATTATTGGATGTTATAAATAATACTAATACACTTGGACACCTTTCAAACTATGCCACTTTCATTCATGACCCCTAAATGACTAATGCTAACAAGGCATTAAACTACATCAAATAGACTATAACATACCCTATGAAAAAATATTAGACCCCTAAAACATCTCAAGATCAAGTTTTTACCTACAGGGGTCCCAATTTGACCTGGAGGGTAAAATTTGGTCAACATTTCCCATACAACGACTAACAAAAAGAAATCATTTAACTTTAGACAATACAACTATGCATATAAAGCCTTGGAGCTTACATTAAATGTTATCCATATCAAATAATTATGAAACATGATATGATAAGTTATGTGTGTAAGGGTTTCCATATTTTCCCTTTATTGACCCCTAACATCTCCATATAACCATCCTCTCTGATGATACTCTTCTTCCATCATGATTTGAGGAGAGATTTTATCCTGCATCCACTCATGCCAATGATGGTAGTTAGCCCTTAAGATCATTATATTCATAAAATAATTTTATATAATAATCAAACATTATCACAAAGTATAGAATATAAAGTACCTCTAACTCATAGCATCTAATCATGTAAATTAAGTAACATAAATTATCCCATAATCAATATATGTCATCAACCTTAATCAAATATTAGTTAATCAACTATAATAATTCATGAATTAAATGAGTTATTTAACTTAAAGAGAAATTAGGATGTGACATCTTTCCCCCTTAAAGTTGATCATTGTCTTGATGACTTTTATTCAAATACAAGATATGAATTTAAAACATTATTCAACAAAAAATAATGTAATAAGCAGTAAAAAATCAAGTAAACAAATATCAAAATAGCCTATAAAACTCATCATATTCCTCCCAAGTGGAACTATCCTCAGAGTATTAGTGCCATAGGACATTTCACTATGACACTTATCTATTATGCAAATGAAGTTTACAAGTGCCAATTACTCTGATTGGTTCTACCATTACCACCCTAGGATCTAGAACCTACAAAGCATTCCAATCCAACACATATGAAGAATCAGTTATATACCTTTTAAGATAAGACACATGGAAGACATTATGCAAAAGAGATAGATCTAGGGGTAATGAAATCATATAATGTTATAGGGTTGACCATTTACAAAACATTGAAAGTTCCCACATATCTTGGTGAAAGTTTTGATGACTTCCCAAATTCAATCAAGATTTTTTTAGGATTTACCTTTAGAAACACTTTACCACCAATAGGAAACTACCTAGTTATTCCATTTAGATCATTATAATGTTTTTGTCTATCATTGGCCTCAACCAACCTCTAATTGATTATCCTGATTTGCTCTTTCATTTCTAAAAGCGTCTCAGGTCCAAAGACCACCCTACCTTCTAACCTATCCCAAATGATTAGTGTTCTACGCCTCCTTTTATACAATGCCTCAAATGGAGCCATATTCAATGATCATTGGTATGAGATGTTGTAATAAAACTCAATCAATTAAATATACTCTTCCCACTTGTATCGTTGATCTATGTAATACATACAAAGGAGATCCTCTAAAATCTAATTAACTTGCTCTGTATGTCCATCGATTTGTTGGTGATATGTAGTGTTGAAGTTCAATTGAGTATCTAGAGCTGAATTTAGAGTCAACCAAAATCTATAAGTCATTTTCAAATCATTATCTAAAATTATCTTCTCTAGAAAACCATGCAACCTATAGACTTCATTACAAATCTCTCTAAAAGAGTAGGTACATCATCAATCAAATTACCTAGTATAAAGTGACCTACTTCGATTAGTTTGTCAACTAATGCCAAGATCATGTCATGTGTGTTCTATGATAATGGTAACCCTTGGAAAAAATCCATATTGATGACCTTTCACATCCATTCTATTATATCATGTAGATACAATAATCCTATTAGATGTACATGTTCAAATTTCACATGCTAACATTCAAAACAATGAGACATAAAATATGTTGCATCTCTCTTGAATCCTTTCAATAAATAGAGTGGTTTAAGATTATACATGAGCTTGGTTACTCCTATATGTCCTGAATATGTGGCAATGTGTAATTCCTTTAGAATTATGCTCCTAATATTCTATCTATTAGGTACATACATCATGTCATTATACTAAAAAATTCCATCACTCTCTATTTTGAATCCCTTATACCTATGATTTTGAGAATTATTAGACAATGCTTTCCTGACCTGATCATAGAATTAATCTCTTGATGATAATTTGCTCACTTAATCTTTGAAAGTACTCCTGATAGTAGCCATAATTACTATGTACCTTTTATGTCTTAGATTATCAACTACTCTATTTTCTTTGCCTTTGATATAGTTAATATCAAAATCATAGTCTAAAAATAAATCTAACCATCAATTTTGATGAGCATTTAGATTCAATTAGGTGAAAATGTTCTTGAGTCTCAAGTTATCAATCTTGAGCTCAAACAATTTTACCAATAGAGAATGTCTCCAAACTTATAAAACATGCACAATTTCTACAATTTTTAAGTTATGAGGGGAATAATTCACCTCATAAGGATTCAGTTTCCTATATTCATAGGCTACCATGGAACCATCCTGCATAAGAAATCCTCCAAGTCCATTCCTAGATGCATCTATGATTACTGAGAATTGATCATTAAGATCGAGAACTCTAAGAATTGGTGCTAAAGTAAGCCTCATTTTTAGTTCCTAAAAGGCTACTTCACACTTATCTAACTAGATGAAGTTTTGATTCTTTCATTAGAGGTAATTGTATTATCTATCTTATAAAAATTTAGAATGAATTTATTGTAATAACCTATTGATCTCATGAAATTTCTTACCTCATGCACATTCTTTGGTTTCAACCACTCCATGATATCTCTTATCTTTTTTGGATCAATTGAAATACCATCCATAGAGATAATATGTCTAGATGTTGCGTTTTATTTTGCAAAAATGCACACTTAGATTATTTTCCATATAATCTATTATTTTTTAAATGCTGAAAAACCAATACCATGCACTCTAAGTGTTCTTCCTCATCCTTGGAATAAATGAGGATGTCATAAAGAAAGACCAACACAAAGTGATCTAAGTACTCTTTGAACACTATTTGTAAGATTCATGAATTTTTCTAGAGCATTCATCAATCCAAATGGTAACATTATAAACTTGTAGGGCCTATATCTATTCCTAAAGTTTTTTTTTGGGATATCATCTTATCTAATCCTCAACTGGTGATAACCTACTCTAAAATCAATCTTATAAAAGACTATTGCTCCTCACATTTGATTAAATAGATCACCAATGCATGGCAATGTATATTTGTTTTTGATCATCTCTTTATTCAACATCTTATAGTCTATGCATAGGTGAAGATTACCATCCTTCTTCTTGAAAAAGACAATTGGAGCACTCCATGGGGATACACTCATTTGAATAATAGCTTTGGATAATAACTCCTAAATTTATGCCTTTAACTCAACCAATTCAATGGTTGTCATATTTTATGGTGCCTTAGATTGTGGTTATAATCTAGGTATGATATAAATTGAGAAATCAAAATCACACTTAGGTGGAAATCCTGGTAACTCTTTCAAAAACATGTCATGGAATTTTTTTTAAAAAATGATAATCTTTGATAGACAGTTCCTTAGACTCTTCCATCTCATTTATATTAATGATGAATGCCTTGTATCCCTTCCTTTGAGCTTTTTTGAGTTGAATAGAAAAATATGCCTCAGTTTCAACTCCCTTTTCTTACTCTGAAGTTGTGTCTGATTTCTAAAATCATCTTGATACTCAACCTTCTTTAAAAAATAGTCAACCTTGGATTTATGTTTTTCAAGCCAATTGACTCCTATGATCACATCATATGATACCAACGGTATTTCATAGAGATTTACTACTATAGAAAACTCAGGCAATAAAATATTTACTTTGACTAGACACTTATCAACTTTGACCTTTGACTCATTCCCATATTATACCAACTATGCATTTACCATTATTACATCCCTTATAGACAATTTACTAAACACTCTAGGAGCATTGAAACATTTTTTATATCCCTATCAATAATAATAAAAAATAAATAATTGAACAAAACACCTTAAAATTCTATGGGTAAAGCTTGACACTCAACCTATCGATTATTAACAACTACATGAATTCACTATTGAAACATACCTTGTTGAGAAGCTAAACCCTTGTTATTCAGTTTATCCTAAGGACATTCACGAGTAAAATGGTCACCTCCATAAATGAATCAACCTCCAATCGGTAATTTATTCTCAGTATGTTGGTTTCCCATGAAACCACTTTTGAAACCATTACGAGGCTTCTTATTCCCTGAACCACTATTGAACTTAGCATCATGATTCTTAAACTGACCCTTAGAATCTTCACTCCTCTACTTCCAATTCTTCTTATTGAAAGTTGGTTTACAACTTCCAAATTTGTTTATAAACTTCTTTTTGACTTGGGCAAGAGATTTTAGTTTTTTTATTATTTGACTGCCTTTTCAAACACTTGATCCAGGTAAATGGAGCATACACATCTACTTCACTGCCTATTTGGGGTTCCAATCCCATGATGAATTTTTTGATTTTAAACCTCTCGTCTGCTTCATACTAAGGTACATACTTAAGAAGCTTGGTGAATTATTTCTATTATTCATTCACTTACAAATCCCCTTTCTTAAGATTCATAAAATTTGTAAGATTTTGGTCAAAGTAAAATTGTGTAATCTATCATGACCTAAAGAATGTCATAAATTGTTCCCAAGTGATAGTGGTTGAGTTGAGGTTCATCTCGAGCTTCTTTTTTTCCCACCATGTCATTGTTTCACCAACAAGATAATAATCTCCTCAAACTAATTTCATGATTTCATAATAATTTTGAATCTCAAAATACTTCTCCATTTATATTATCCATGATTTATCTGCATCCCCCAATATAATTCCATCAAACTTGGGTGGATTCACATTTTTCATTTTGCATGCTAACTCTACAACTACTCAAGCTCTCACATCCTATGCCACCTCCTCATACCTTTGATGTTGAAGGTGTTCCTAATCATTAAGATATTCTTAAAGTTATTCCCAAGCATTCTCATTTTTATGGCCATGCACTTCCTATTCTAGGGTCATGATTCTATCCCTAGTCTCTTTCATGGTTGTGAGGATTTGGTCCAACTTTATTACTTGCTCAGGTACAAACTAATTTAGATCCATAGGGTATTCATTATTCAAATTTCCCTCACATTCTATTCTATCATACACCATTGTTCTTCTGATATGAGGAGAATAAGTTTTTTGCATTAGTGGACACATTAAGTCATAGTGTTTGAGCCTCAACTCTGATATCATAATATAACAACCCCACTGGATTTTATCAAAATATTATAATTTTATTTTAAATTAAATACACATATTCAATATATAAATTTTTCCATGAGAAATCTTAACTATTGATCTTTAACTAGCTATATTAATTTAGTTAACCATCTAGATTATAGCTAATCCACTTAGCTAAGGATCACCAAGTATAGATATAAAATCATTAACAAATTGAATAACTATAATTATTACATTTCAAGATAAATGATATAGTATAAGTTCAACCACCATTAATATAATATTGTGGCCTCTAATATAGGTAGTATAATGCATAAATATTCTAGTTTCATAAATACATAAAATATCTCAAATGATAAAACATGATACAAAGCTCCTCTGAGCAGAGTCTCCATGACTCAAGTATCAATATGTAATCTCAAGTGTAGTCTCAAATATAATAATATATTTGGGATGGAGAGCATCATATAAGAACTTTTGTACACCAACCACAGCCCATAGATCCCTTGAACTATCTCCTAAATAAGGGGATAGACCTCATTTCATGGATGGGTAGATAATGACAGTGTAGGAATCCAGAGTAATAAACTAGAACCTATGTGTCAAATATATCTAATACATAATGTGTAACATAAATAAATATGTTCTAATATGATATCACATAAATGTGAA